>CM035418.1:83424838-83662338 GCA_020310875.1 Ceratopteris richardii | reverse complement strand
TTGGCTCCTTTGGTTGAAGTGATGGAAAATCTTCATCCAAGTCATATGGCAGCTTCACTTTCCTGTCATCATCAAACCATGATTTGTTTTCATCAAAAATTACATCTCTACTCACAGAAAATCCTTTATTGGTTGGATTGTACAATCTATATCCTTTTTGGTTTTGATCATAACCAATGAATACACACTTCTCTGCCTTGGGATCCAATTTCCCTCTTACTTGAGAAGGAATGTGAGCATAGGCTAAGCATCCAAAGATTTTACAATGCTCTAGACTAGGTCTTCTTCCATTCCACACTTCATATGGAGTGGTTCCATCTAGTGACTTAGATGGAAGTCTATTTATGAGATATGTGGCTGTCGACACAGCCTCTGCCCATAGGTAGTTCGACAATCCCTTTTCGTTGAGCATGGACCTTGCAGCTTCGACGATAGCTCTGTTCCTCCTCTCTGCTACACCATTGAGTTCGGGTGTATACCTTGTAGTGACTTCCCTTTTAATGCCTCTTTCATGCAAGAAGGCATCAAATTCAGAAGAGAAGTATTCTCCTCCACCATCTGATCTGAGTCTTTTCAAAGTCCTACCTGTTTGATTTTCAACAAGAGCAATATACTTCTTAAAGCAATTAAACACTTCATCCTTGTGCTTCATGAAAAACAGAATGGTCCACCTGCTACAATCATCTATGAAAGACACATAATATCTTGAGCCTGATATAGATGGCTCCTTACTTGGACCCCACACATCCGTGTGCACTAGATCCAAAGGATTTTGATACATATATCCTTTCTTATTGAAAGGTTGTCTATGAGCCTTGCCGAGTTGACAAGCTTCACACTTATAAATCATGTGTTGCCTTGTGATATTAGGCAAACCAAGTACACTTTGGTCCCTGCAAATCTGTTTGAGTGTCCTCTCACCAATGTGAGCAAGCCTTTTGTGCCATATCTCCAACTCTGTTAGAGTTTGAGATCCATAGCTAAACAAAGCTATGTTCTTTGTATCTTCCACTTCAAAAGTGAAAAGCCTTCCTGTCTTTTCTCCTTTGGCAATCCTTCGAAAGCCTTGCCTTGGGTCTTCAACATATGCTCCAAATCGATTGAATCTAACCTGCAATCCTTTTTCAACAATCTGTCCAACACTTATTAAATTTTTGGTAATTGTAGGGACATACAAGACTTTGCTTAAGAGGTTCATATTCCCATCTGATGTCTTCACATTACCTATCTTCTCCACTGAGTGCTTTGTGTCATCTCCTGTCTGCACTTCATGCTTGTTATGAGGATCTTCCAAATCAGAAAGTAAAGCCACATTTCCTGCTACATGGTTCGAGCATCCCGAATCAATGTAAAATATGTGATCATCATCCTTACCCTTCTTCGTTGATAGATTCATAATCAATAATGAATCTTCTTGACTTTGGTCCTCTGCATAGTTATTGTAATCTCTTCTTCCTCTATGGCCACTTTGATAGTTGTTGTTGTTGTTGTAATTGTTGTTGTAGTAGTTGTTGTTGTAGCCTCCATTGTACCTGCCTCTATTTGATCCATAGCCACCTCTATTGAATCCTCTTCCTCTTGAGTTCCTTGGATTCCTGAAACATTCTTCAGTAGTATGGTTAGATAAGCCACATATGTTGCAAGGTTGAGATGATTGGAATCTCCCCCTGCCTTGCTTTCCACCTCTGCCTCTTCCTCTAGCTCTTCCTCTACCTGCAAAGTTTGCTTGGAAAGAGCTTCCTTCATCTTCATTCTTCCTATTCTTTGACTTGTCCTTGACCTTAGCTTTATCAGAATATAAGGCAGAAGTTTGATTACCTCTTGAGGACTCACCACCTTTGCTAATCTTTGCTTCATGAGTGAAGAGTTGGCCCATGAGTGTGTTGAGGTCGGGTACATGCATATCCATGTATAAATCCATGGCTGTTGTGAATGACTCCCACTTGTCGTCTGCTTTGATTCCATTCATGATTTGTCTTATGATTTGCTCCTCTTCAATTACCTCTCCAATGCTTCCAAGTTGGTCGGAAATCTCCTTCATCTTTGTGACATAATCAGTCACATTTTGCTTCGGGCTTTTCTTCATTGTTGTGAACTCCATCCACAATTGGTTCTTCCTTGCTCGAGTGTTGGAAGAGAAGAAAGAAGCAAGTGCATTCCAGGTTTCTCTTGATGTCTTGCATCCCTTGACATGAGGTAAAAGAAAATCAGAGATTGAGTTTAGAATATAGGACCTTGCAAGTGCATCCTTCGAACACCAATTCGAAAGTCCTTCCACTTCTTCATGTGATGGTTGCCCTTTGTTCCTCATGGTTGGCATTGCTTCATCTCCGGATATGAATCCATATAGATTCCTCCCTTGAAGGTAAGCCTCCATCCTTAGAGACCATGCCGGATAGTTGTTTCGATCCAATTTGTCAATTGTTGATGGAAATCCATCTCCCATGTTGCTTGACTATGCTCTGATACCACTGTGAAGAGAGATGGTGGATGCAATCCAAAGATGAGTAGGTGCCGCTACAACCAACTTCACACCAGCCAACTGAGACTTCAGAGTTGATTAGTAGACCCTTTGAGCTTCCTAAATCCACCAAAATATCAGCCAAGTACTTTGGAACATGTATCCCAAAAGTTTAAGTCAAGACAGGCTAGTTGCGAAATGACTAGCTCCCAAAACTTGCTATTTTTGGACATACACCTGCTGGAAAAAATGAACAGTGCTCTCAACCTGGAAGGAATTAGAAAAATTCCTTTTGGGCATAGCAAATAGACTTAGCAAGCTTCCTATTCCAAGTTAAAACACTTCAAATGATGGACTGAGCACTGAGAACAAGTTTCATCAAATTCTGGAACATTCCCACAATTCTCGGGGCTCTGCAGAGATAGACCAGTAAGCAGTAAAATGCAGATATCTCCAAAAGTATAAATCCAATGACCTTGAACATTTATAGGTAGAAACTAGACAGTGAGAGCTATCCAACGCACTTTAAAACACTGAAAAAGGTTCAGTAAAACTTGAGATATGACCTTCTGAAGTTACTGCTCTGAGTGAGTATAGCAGAGAACAAAACAGAGAGGTAGATGATAATAAATGTATAGATTCACATATGATTACAACCACATTGGCAATGAATCTTTGCACAATGGGAGTAGAATGATAGAGCTATGGAGTAAGCTCTTCAATCTCTACAAAATGACATGAAGTGGTCACGTACAAGGCTTGCTAATCGCCTCTTCCTTCTTGCTCCTTTTATAGCAATTCTTGGAGGGAGTTTTGAATTCGAATTCGAATGGCTCCACCTAAAAGTGATCCCCAAAGTTAGGAGAGATTCCCTCAGCTCAAAAATTCGTGATTTTGGTAGTTGGAGCCACGAATTTGCTTTTACATCATGGATGAGGTAAGCCATCCTTTTACTTTTTTCTTTTTCCATTTACAAGAGATAAAATGTACTCTTTTACAAGAGGTGTTCACATGACTACTCATGTGACTTACAAATGAGGATAATATCAAGCATATCAAGCATGTAGGCTTGGGCAAAATGCACCAACAATATATATATATATATATATATATATATATATATATATATATATATATATATGCATGCATATGTGTTATGATAGGTATAATGCCATAGCTTGCAAACGTGAAATCCTTTGGAAACCTTGGGTGGCACTTGATTGAGTCTTGAAGATACCAAACATAGGTGAGAACAAGTTTCAAGATACTAAGGTTGAGAATCGGATTCAAGACACCAAGGTTGCGAACAGGGTTCAAGAAACTATGCGAGGTTGAGGAGATAAATTCAAGGGTACCAAGGGAGTTCAAGAACTGATCACTGAGGCTAGAGGGATACATGAGTAGATCATTGAGGACAATGATCAACTAAGGGGGGAAGAATGTAATAAAGTGATAGGTAGGAGACAGTTGACTGAACCACAACCTTGAAAGATAGGAGATTATTGAACTAAACCGTAAGAGGGAGGATTAAGAAGTAATCCTCAACCATGGCTTTTCGGGCAAGTGGTTAGCCCATCCAATTCCTTAACTCATGACCTACTAGCTAGGATTATGATGGGCTAACCACTTGCTCCAAAAGCCATGGTTGAGAATTACTTCCTAATCCTCTCTCTTAGGGTGTAGTTATCGCTTCATCTAGGACGCCGTCGACACTCCTCCGTTTGCAGTCTCAGAATCGTACGAATTTTGGTGAGCATACTCAGGGTGTTTTCGAGATCAAAACAGCTTTGCTGTGTGTGCCAAAATCGCGATCTGAGCGCGTTTCGGCCTCCGAACGCACTATCATAGAACTTGTACATGCTATTTCGTCTTTTTGTGCCAAAGCTATATACCTATTTCTATTCGCCAGTATAAGCGTCTCGAAGTCTGCTATAGGTTTAGCAAAACTCATCTAGGCAGTTCCATTCAACTTTTTGAGATACAGTCAATTTTCTGCATCAAGGTATTTTAGTCACCGGCCATGGCTGAAAGCAGTGATGTATTCCGTATGTTGGTTGTTGAGGATAAGTTGGATGGTACCAACTACCCATTATGGGCTTATATGATGCGACATGTATTGGTTGCAAAAGGATTGTGGAACATTGTGTAGGGTGTTGAAAGACGTCCTGCTACACCCGTAACAACAGGTACTGCGAATACAGGAAGATGAGAAAAAATCAGAAAAGCAGAAATTGTTTTGTAAGTACTGTAAAGGGAATGTTCATATCATAAAGCACTATCCAAAACTGGCTGCAAAAGAGGCAAAGAAGAAAGAGGCTGGAATGGTTGTTGTAGAGGCCTCTACACCAAAAAGAGAGTCTGCAAATCTTGTGCAGGAAGAAGAATGGGCATTTACTACTGTCTGCAGTTTTGACCCATCTTCTCATGATCAATGCATGTCTGCAGTAGACTCACATGTTTGGTACTTTGACAGTGGGGCGACCAAACATATTACCTCGTAGCGCAGTTTCTTCTCTTCACTCGAGCCTGGCCCTACAGGGAATACTACTACATGCGCCAACAACTCCTCTTATCCTATTATGGGAGTTGGTAAGATCATTTTGACTACCAATGGGAGTTCTTTCACTTTGTCAGATGCTTTATTTGTGCCAGGGATCAAGAAGAATCTGTTATCAGTTTCTACATTAGCCAAGTTTGGCTTGATTGTGAAATGTGTTGATGACAGATGTACAGTTCATGATCTGTCAAATGGCGATGTTATTATTGCTTCTTGCATTTTATGTCGTGGGCTGTATAAGCTCATAGACTATGAAAGATCTGTTAATGATTTGGCATGCGCAGCTCATGATTCTCAGGCTATGTCAGATGCAAAGCTTTGGCATGCACGCTTTGGTCATCTGAATTTTGCTAGTTTGCTACGCCTGCAGAAATCTGATATGGTGTCTTCTTTGCCCAAGCTTGAGGCACCCGCAAAACATGTATGTGAAGGCTGTATTTTGGGAAAAATGCAGCGTTCCTCCTTTCCAAAAGATGGTTCAGTTTGGGCTACGCAGAAATTGCAGCTTGTACATAGTGATGTCTGTGGTCCTATGCAGACACCCTCTTTTGGAAATTACCTTTACTTCGTGACTTTCATTGATGATTTTTCCAGGCATGCATGGGTATATCCATTGAAGGCAAAGTCTGAAGTGTTCATGTGCTTCAAACAACTTTTGGTTTTGGCTGAAAATCTGTCAGCATGTAAAATGGGCACCCTCCGTTCTGATCGAGGGGGGGAATATATGTCTTCCGATTTTAATGCATTTCTGGCTGAACGTGGGATAAAACACCACTGTAGAGTAGCGTATACACCTCAACAGAATGGAGTTGCTGAAAGAAAGAACATGTCACTCATGCAGATGGTGAGGTGTATGGCCAAGAGTCAGGCTTTACCACATAGTTTCTGGCTTGAGGCTGTCATGTGTGCAGCATATGTACTTAACAGGTGTCCCACTAAATCGAAGCGCTGCAGTTTATCACTCCATATGAGGCTTGGCATGACCGGAAGCCATCTGTTGCTCATCTGCGTGTTTTTGGTTGTTTGGCATATGCATTAGTGCCTGAACAACATCGCAGAGAATTGGATGATAAGGCAGTAAAATGTATTTTTGTTGGGTACAGTTCTGAAAGTAAAGGCTATCGTCTGTATCATCCACAGACTAAACACATTCTGGTTAGGTGTGATGTTATTTTTTTGGAAGATGCTATTCAGCCATTGCTTTCATGTACCAAGGAGACATCTGTTAGCTCCAAAGACATGTATGATACTTTGATGCCTCTTTTTACAGGTGGTCAGTCTAGTGCTGGTCCTAATGAGGCAACTTCTGAGCCTTTGCAGGTTTCATGTGATGATGCAGATAATTCCATTTCTGATGCAGATTTACATGAAGCACTTGCTGATGAGAGAGTTGATATTGAGCAGGCAAAAACTATGCCAAAATGGCTGGTGCAGACTTTGCATTTAGGCTCTCATAGTGCCTCTTTTGCATCAGATTGCTATGCTATGGCTGCATCTAGTCTCTGTGATGAGAATGAGCCTGTTTCGTTTGATGAAGCACAAAATTCAGAAAATTGGATGGCTACTATGCAATCTGAATATGATGCTATAATGAAGAATGGTACTTGGTCTTTATGTGACTTGCCTCCTGGAAAGAAGGCCATTGGCACTAAGTGGGTATACAAGCTGAAGCGTAAACCGGATGGTACAGTTGACAGATATAAGGCTAGGCTTGTTGCAAAGGGTTATGCGCAAGAAAGAGGCATTGATTTTGATGAGACCTTTACACCTACATGCCGTATGACTACTGTTCGGAACATTTGTGCACTTGCAGCCCATCATGGTTGGAATGTACATCAGTTGGACATTAAAACAACATTTCTGAATGGTGACTTGCATGAAGAAGTGTATGTTTTTCAGCCCTCTGGCTTTGTGCAGAAAGGGCATGAAAACCAGGTGTGCAGGTTAAAGAAGGCATTATATGGTTTAAAGCAAGCACCACGTGCTTGGTATGAGAAGATACATGCCTATCTTATTGCACATGGTTTTGAGAACACTCCAACTAAAAGCACCTTATATGTTAAGCGTGCTAATGATGTACTTCTGATCATTGTGGTTTATGTTGATGACATGCTGCTCACTGGTCCTCATGAGAGGCATATTGCTGATTTTAAGGCTGATTTTCATGCCTCATTTGAGATGTCTGATTTGGGGCATTTGCATCACTATTTGGGCATTCAGTTTATGCAAGTTGATGGTGGAATGGCTTTGTGTCAAACAAAATATATTGCCACATTATTGCAGCATTTTGGCTTTGAATACTGTAAGCCTATTGCCACTCCTATGGAGACATGTTTACGATTGAGTCTTCATGATGCTTGAGATGCATTTGATGTTGTTCTTTATCAGCAGGCTGTTGGATGCTTGATTTACTTATGCATTACTCGGCCAGATATTCAGTTTGTTGTCTCACAGATGAGCAGGTTTATGCATTGCGCAGGAGTCAAGCATTGGCAAGCGGTTAAGCGTATCTTTTGCTACTTGAGTGGTACTCGACTACTTGGGTTGTTTTATCCCAAGGGGGGACCACTATCTCCAGATTTGCATGCTTTTTTTGACTCTGATTGGGCTGGATGCTATGACACTCATGTGTCCACCAGTGGTTTTTGCTTCATGCTTGGTAGCTCATGTATATCTTGGTTGAGCAAGAAGCAGCATACTATGGCCACTTCCGGTTGTGAGGCTGAGTATAGGGCAGCTTTCACAGTGACTGTTGAGTGTGTGTGGCTCGGACGCCTTATGGGTGATTTGGGTGTTGGCCAGTCTTCTGCCACCATCATCTTCACTGACAGTCAGAGCGCATTGGCAGTTGCGAGGAACCCTGTGTTCCATGCTCGCACTAAGCACATTGAGGTGCATTATCACTATGTTAGGGAGAGGTTCTCTGCTGGGGAGATCAGCTTGGCATATGTGCCCATGCAGGAGAACATTGCAGACCTTTTCACAAAGGCTCTGCCTAGGGAGAAGTTTGAAGCTTTTCGCAAAGCTTTGGGCTTACTTCCTTTTGTGGAGTGATTTCCACATAGCTCGGCACTTCCTTATACATGAGTGCCAGCTACTTAATCACCACATCACTCCCAGGGGAGATTTGTTGATATATTTAGGTAATGATGTGTGTGAACACTCTAGGACTGTCGGGGCACTTTTTTCCCTCTTTAAGAGGTTTTTTCCCCCGGCTTGTATATATGCCTACTGCCCTAATGGGCTACTTATCTTTGTACATTCTCTAGTAATACAATTCAGTCTTGTGTGTTGTGCTCCAAGCTTCTTCTTCTTCCTTGTGTTGTTCGCGTGCTTCCGTAGACATCTAACTCCAACAGTATGTATGTATCTATGTATGTGTGTGCGTATGTTTGTATGTTTGTATGTTTGTATGTATGTATGTATGTATGTATGTATGTATGTATGTATGTATGTATGTATGCATGTGTGTATGTATGTTTATGTGTAGGTGTATGTGTGTATGTATGTATCTATCTATGTAAGTAGGTGCATGTACACATTCATCAATGAATTTATATTTAGTGATGTAGGTATGTAGGTAGATATGTATGTACGTTTGTGCGTCTTATTTCTTTAATCTTTTGTTCATTTATCTCTTTCGAGAGATTCATAGATGTTCCAAAGTATATTATTTATTTTGATAAAAAACGTTTACCTTTTTATCCGACCTTTAAGGATGTCAATTTGGTTTGTCATTAGAGCCTTCGTAAGAAAATTGTATGCCATTGAAACTATAGTCTTGAATTTCCTATATGTTTAATTTTATCTGATAGCACTATTGAGCATAACTTTAGTAACCCTGCATTCGTGTTCACTTTTACCTCATTGTAGCAAAACTTTTATCTAATGATTTCGGGATAAGAAGCTTTGATCAACTGATTTGGAAGCTTTGATGAACTCATTTAGGTTGTTATGAATGCGCCCAATTCTCCAATTCGTGAGTGTCCATAATTGGTTTTTTGTTTTTGAAACTTGAGCTTCTCAAATGAAAATTAAAAGACGAAATTTTTATGTTTGAATGTACCACCTTTCTTGAGACTATGGATAGGTCTACTTATCTGAATCTTAAGTAGATATCCTCGTAGTGCTAGGCTATGTGTTATGAGTGCTTCTTTATCATTCCATATTGAAGCACATGTTATTGCATAGGGAAAGAGATTGTATACGCAACTTGCGTCTTTCTCGAATCAATTACTTCTTTCTTAATTATCTTTTCTTTTTTCTTTTCTGTCGACTTACAACCATTACTCTTTGAGAATTTTCTTTTTATGGGACCCTGTCAAGCTTACTTATCTCATTTTGACTCCTCTGTTGCTATTAGTATATCACTGTCTTTCTCGTGCTCTTCTTGACAGACAAATGGAATTTTTCATTACTTTGACATCTTTCTGTCGAGCATATCAAGAACAGGGTTTGAACTTGTACTTTAAGGGTTTCGTGCAAAAATCTATACGGCCTAAATTATTTGATCCCTTGAATGGGTAAGTCATAGCTTCGATTAATGGATTTTTTTTTTCTCTTTGAGAGATTCATTTTTTTTCAATTTCCTTGACCATGGTCCTCCCACTCTAGATCGTTTCCTCACTGTCGTTATCAGAGAGATTACTTTTTTGCTTTTCCCTAATTATCTATACACTTTTCTTGGGCTGTTTTCCTTCTCATGGTCTTCTATTATTATTATCCTCTCAAAGATTTCATACGAACAAACCTTACACTATAAAGGAATGTAGCTTCGAGGATGCTTAGGTGATGAATCCGAAGTCTTTCACTATATGTCTAGTATGTATTGAAGCTTATCGTAGAACACAAAGGGAAACCGAATGAATCTTCAATGACTACAAACAAAGGCGGTTTTCAAGGACATTAATTCGACCATGCTTGGCTCTTCTCTTTACATTTAGTATCACGTATACTGCAGTAAGAGCCATACTACAAAGGAATTCAAAATAGAATGATCATTTTGATGAAAGGCAGTCAGTAATGGCCCTTTTTTACTCTCCGTGTGTCCATCTTCGTCTCTGTTTCTTTCTCTCTCTTTTTGTTTTTTGTCTTTCCTACTAATTCCGTCTTCTTGTCCTTATCATGCACCACAAGGAAAAGACATTCCCCCACCCACCCCGTTCCCACTCACCCCGTTCCCACCCCCTCCTCGTGTTTATCTGAGCCTTGATAAAAGGGAAAGGTCCCCGAGAAGACAAGGGGACTCAGATGTTTTGCTCGAGGGCAAAGCTCTCGAAGATAATTTTCTTACCTTTTCTTTTTGACGATAAGGTATAAGCGTCTGCAGAAATCTTACAATTTTTAGAAATACGTGCATCGATCAAAACAATAGCATGGTAAAAATGCTTGTTGAAGTCTCAATATTAACAAGGAAACATGTTTCAGCAAAACATATTTCAGTACTAACAAGGAAACATGTTTAAGCAAAACATATGCAGTCACAAAGTGGAAATATATGGCAAGTAGGTATCCTGACTCTATTGCAACGAAAAGCTGGCGGTTCATGTCTAGGGTTGTGTGTGTGTGTGTGTGTGTGTGTGTGAGAGAGAGAGAGAGAGAGAGAGGGAGAGAGAGAGAGAGAGAGAGAGAGAGAGATCTATTGAGTAGGGATGAGATACTAGAAGCTTTTTGAATGGGGCTGCCATAAGCTTCTTTTCCAGAACGTAGCCGATAGATTTTTATACGGGCAAGCACATGTATGATTGATAGATATTCATCTTGAATACGATTGAAAAGGATACGCCAAAAGGGATTGAACAATATAATGTGCCTTGTTGTACCTCTTTGTACTGCAAGCTTGAGCGGGGTTCGTGGGAGTGCAGATTCCTGTGCGAGATTGGAAAAGGATCCACAAGAGCCAACAAAACGATGCCAGATTGATCACTGTGTGTAGAATCTAGACAAAAGTATTGTGCTTTTTATACCGAATCAAGGCAAAGTATATAGCGGTTGCTTCTGTTTTCATAGCATAAACCAATGTGGAGATTCCCGCAATCTGAAATTTGGGGAATCGAGTCATGTGCTGCAGGAAACGCTTACCTTCTGATTATGAAAGGCGGATGTTCACTTCATCTTATGTTATCAGACTGCGTATATAAACTCAATGCGTATATATACTTAATCTTATGGTAACTGAATGGCGGCAATGTGCGCTCGTCTGATGAGAAAGGATGGACAGACGCAAAACTAAGCAAGCGCTCGTCTGATGAGAAAGGATGGACAGACGCAAAACTAAGCAAATGAGTACATGTAGAAAAGTGAAAACATAACAATACCAGGCATTTGAAGAACGGTTCTCTCTTCTATTATTCTGTGACTGGATAAACAAGATGGAGTTTTAAAGTCATGCTGAGAAATTACTACGTTCGGTTGCTCATATAGTCAAGGAAGAAGGATGTATGTACACGAGCATAGTCAGAGCGAACAACGGAATAATATCACTGCTGGAAAGCGGCAGCTTGGCTGATAAACTATGTATGTCTACGGAGTCTGCAGAGCTGTGTTTTGATGTCACATCAAACGAAGCCTAACTATATCGAAATGCTTCCAATTTCCAAAACGTTTCCATGGCGATGAACTGCAAGCTGAGAATCATCTTTCGGGGCACGTAATCGGGTTCGTCATCTGATAAAGGAAACGCGTACCTTGTCGTAAGGGAAGATGGATGGATCATCGAATCTTTACCTTATGCGAAACCAAAGCCACCTGCTTGCTCATCTGACGAAAAAGTATAGATAGGCAGTAAGGTAAGTACGGAAGATTTAGGATCCAAAGATATACAATATTACCTCCCTGAAAAGAAATTGGAACAGCAATCCGAGTACGTAAGGACACTTCGAATCAATAGAGGAACAATATTACTTCTCTGAAGAAGAACCTGGACAGCAAGGTATGTACGCAACCACATTCCAATGGAATGAAGGGACAATGTTACTTCTCTGAGCCAGAAGCTTTATGACTCGTACCGAACATGTTCTGAACGAATAAAGGAATAACATCATATCTCGCAAGAATACAAATCATTTCTGTTAAAAAGCACTGTGATGCGTATCTCTGCACGTTTGAAGGCGTTCTTGTTTTAATATTAACTTACTAACCCGATATCGCAGAATTCAATCTTGATGGTGGGGTAAGAGAACCGTCTGGCTCGCTCATTTGTCTTCCTCAAACTTCAGCACAGTTCTCTGGCAGAGAAATCAAAATAAATCTGTTACATAGACAAGAGAGAAAGATGGACGTGAAAGATTACACATTGTTACACACCAAGTATGTGCTATAGAGGATGCCGTAGGGTTAGGTATGAGTGCAACTATGAGCTCCGCTCATTAAAAACGAGTGGCGATTCTCTGTGTTTACGTTGCTGTATGAGCATCGCCATACCTCCCGTTATGATGCTGAGAAATTTTTCAAACTTGAGAACGTTGCGAAAAATGCCATTGACATTTATGTTGGAACATGCATTGTCTTATCTTTGAATGTGTTTATACACATGTTGACAATCTAGTAAATCTAAACAGAAGATTAAAGCTATAGAAAAAAATACACCTTATTTATGTCGCATAAACATTGCTATTGAGACCGGTAATGAGAGTTTGAAAGATGAAGAAAAAGGTCTACATGTCGCCGTGCAATACATTGGCAGCTATGCACAGCCATGTGAAGCTTTGAATAAAAGAGGAACTTCACACATCTTTCCTACAAAGTGTTGGTCAAGGTAGGAATTTTCTTTCCGAATGAAAATATGCATGAGCTATTAAGCATCAAGTAAAACCCACTTCTAGCAATACCTTACACAAAAACCACCTAAATGTAGGTCTAAATGAGACTAAACCTCAAGCTATTGAGAATTACTACTATAGATCGACTAACTACTAATAGAAGTTTTATCATAAAAAATCAAATCCATTAGAGAAATAATTGGAAAATCCCATATTCACATATTTCTTCCAAGTATTTGGGGCTCTCCATACATCCATCAGTGCATGTTTCAGAGCAATTATCAACATTCCCACTGAATTTGTCTAAAACTCATAGGCTAGTTGGTTGGGCACTCACCTCTTCATGTAGAGTTGGAGTGGTCAATCTCCGAGGCTGTTGGACATACTTGAGCTAGTGTGGCCAATCTATTTGTGTAATATTGTCTTCGGGTCATTGAAACTAGATGCCTTTGGACAACTCATTTCTGTGTAATGCTCCTGCAATTTAACTCCTACTTTGTGGGATATGGGAGGTCCCATGGTTAGTATGCCCTTCACTTGCACAGTTGTTCATTCTCGGATTCAAACCCAAGGGAGATTATGCTTTGACCGAACTGCTTAAAAATATATATATATTCCCATAGAGATATTGAACTATCACTTTTGTCTTTTGGAATAAAATACTCACTCGCTTCCAGTGTCCAACATAGTGATGCGATAAGAGATACTTGAAAAAATAAAAATTCAGTTTTAGCACCGATACAAATAGACTTTTTTTTTTTTTTTTTTTTTTAGAGAACAATGAATTGGAAATACAACCTCTTAAGATAGAGGCACCCCTCATGAAAGACTCATGGACGTGTCCAACCAGGGCTTGAACTCAGGACATCCTCCTACAGCTTCAAGGCATCAGCCACTAGGCTACGCAGGCTCGGACAATAGACATTATTTTCATATACAAATGGCATTCGAAAAGGTCGTTTATGAATCTTTAGTAGGACACCTTGTGCCATGCAATATTGATTAAAAGATATTATATACAAGAAAACATCAAGGTATGGAGCAGCGCATCCAAGATCACTCCCTCGCTTCAAAATGTCCGAAGAGGTAATTGCACGCTAATCTTTCTCTTTTGTTTTGCATTTGATACATTTCTTCTGTCTCCATTGTACATTTCACTGATATTCTCGCTAGATTTCTCCTCGTTACCTATACTCTCACTAGATTTCTCTTTCTTCTTTTCTCCTCTTTGCATTGCTCTCTTCGCAACTCTCTAAGGCTCTTTTTATTCATGATTTTAACGCACACATACAAGCATGCATACGTGTACATATACACATACATATATACGAGAATATCTACACATAAATAGACACACACACGCACAAAAACAGGCATCCATCCATCCATTCATATCAACACAAACACATACAAGCATGCAAACACATACAAGCATGCATACATATATATACAAATAAACATATATACTCGAATATATACACATAAAATGACACACATGCACACAAACATGCATCCACATATATATATATATATATATATATATATATATATATATATATATATATATATATATACTTTTTATCCTTTGTTTTTTATCCTTTGTTGTTGTCTTTTTCTGTCTTGCGTTACTTAAGATTTGTATGCTTTTTTCAAAAGTTTTTTTTTTCATCACGTACAGACACGCATGAATATATATATATATATATATATATATATATATATATATATATATATATATGTGTGTGTGTGTGTGTGTGTGTGTCAACGGAACACCTGCAGGGAACTATACATTTGTGCAAGAGAGAAGAAGTGTTCTTGCATGTATATGTGGTTACAAATTCTATGTCGGTAGGGAGATATGTATGTTTTGAAAGTTGAGTCATATATAAATTTTTAAACATCCACCATTCCTTTCAGTCTTTTTTTTTTTTCTTTTGACTTTGTTGTGGTACCTGATTATTTCATCTCTAAGCTAATTTTTAAGCGTAATTAGCTCCAAAACAGGCTGCCATTTTATTTCTGCTAACTTTGACCTGAATGAGAGGTTCTCTTCCCGCATCATTTTGTTTTTATCTGTTTTGTTTCCTTTTGCCTCTTTCCCAGTCTCTTCACAGCTTCTCTCTCTCTCTCTCTCACACACACACACACTTAATGGTTCAATTTGATGATCTTTGTGTCTCGGGTCTTTTAACGGCTGACATATAATGCTTCATAACTGTTTTGAATATAGATAAAACTATTTGATTGCCCAATCTCTTGCGCATGTATTTAATCTTATATTTCTCTAACCACATATGGAATCTATCCATAGTTATAATGTACTAATTTTCATGTGGCAGTTATATATCTCGTGCATGTGAGCTTTTCTATATTGGGAATCTTATGGTTTTATGTGAAATGAGAAAAAATCTAGTATGGTTTTGTAGAAATAACTTTACCATGGGTACTTGTATTGCTCCTAAAATATGAAGCCTATTTATTTTGTAGCACTTCACTTGTTTCTTTCATCTTTCGCATGTTATGCGTACTTTTTGCGTTTTTGTGACTCCAGTATTTCCACAGATTTTGACGAGCTAGTAGCTCTTTGCATGACAAAAGAAGTAAAACTTGGTTTGAATGCATTTGGAAGTGGCAATTCGAGAGATCATGCATTCTTTCAAAATAGAGGTAGAGGTTCTAGTCGTGTACGATCATTCTAGAAATACAATTAAAATGGACATGCCAAGAGGTAGAGGAAGATCCCAGGAACCTAGAAATTGTTACCATTGCGGCAAGTACGGCCATTTTGAGAAATATTATTATTATAAGCAGAATAGTCAAAGAGGAAGAGGTAGAAGCCATTATGCGACACATGGCAATTTCTCTGCAAAAAGTTCATATAGAGACTATGGTAGAGATAATATGTTTGCGATGGAGCACGTATTGAATAGTATGTCAAAGCCTAGAAACGATATGAACTGATACATAGACTCTAGTTGCACAAATCACATGATGAGCATTGAAAATTGGTTTGAATCAAAAGAAGCTTTGAAGACTAAAGAGTATGTGGCAACTAGTGATGATACCTTACATGTGATTAATGATGTTGGAAATGTACCGCTAGTACAAAGAAATGCTGTTCGAAACACATTAAGTGATGTCTTACATGTGCCTAGCATTACTAAGAACCTAGTTTCAGTTGGTCAACTTGCGGATCAAGACATGGAAGTTATTTTCAAGAAACATGGTTGTTTTATACATGATTTCAAGTATGGAAAAAGAGGAAAATTACTTGGTCATGGAAAGAAGATGGGTAGATTATTCACATTTGACAAGGGTACACCCCTTTATGAGAACATGTATGCCAAGAATAGTGAATATTCAGGTATAGCTGAATTATGGCATAAACGAATTGGTCATGTCAATTTGAGAAAATTGAAGCCCATGGAAAAGAAAATGTTAGTGCGTGGATTACCAAGATTTGGTCATTTAAACTTTGAAAGAATTTGTGAAGCATGCCCATTTGAAAAACATCAATGTATGAAGTTTCCAAGAAGAGAAATGCACAGGAGGAGACCTCTAGAGATAATCCATAGTGATGTGGTGGGACCTACTAGAACAAAATCAGTTGGTGGCTTACTATATTTTTTGATATTCATTGATGATTATAGTCGTTATACATGGATTTACTTCCTGAAGCATGAGAGTGAAGTTTTTGAGTGTTTTGTGAGATTCAAAAATACGGTTGAAAAGCAGTTGGGAATGTATATAAAATGCCTACGATCAGATTCAGGGGGAGAATATATCTCAAGGGAATTTGATCAGTACCTTAGTAATCATGGAATCAGAAGGCAATTGTCTTCTTGATATACACCACAACAAAATGGTGTTTGCAAAATGCAAAAATCCTTTGATTGAGGAAGTTGCTAGAGCCATGTTGAATGAAAAGAACATGCCATATATGTTTTGGGCAAAAGCTTGTCATATGGTTTTGCATGTTATAAATAGAGCTCCCACACGCATGGTTCATGATCTCACACCTTATGAGAGGCTATGGAAGCATAAGCCCAATCTTAGCTATTTACGAGTTTTTGGAAGCATTTGTGATGTGCATGTGCCTAGTCAGTTGAGACACAAGTTTGAGGCAAAATCTGAAAAGTGCATATTTGTTGGATACTCAGAAGAGAAGAAAGGATATCGATGTTATAATCTTGTTACAAAAGAATGTATAGTGAGTAGAGATGTTATATTCAATGAAAAATCATCATGGTACGCACCCAAAGACATGGATGTGATAGAGAATGATATGGATGATTCTATGCATAATGTTCATGATGAGCCAGGAACAAGTCGTAGGAATTTTGACCATGAAGAGAGTCAAGACTATGGTTCTTGCATGTATATGTGATTACAAATTCTATGTCGGTAGGGAGATATGTATGTTTTGAAAGTTGAGTCATATATAAATTTTTAAACATCCACCATTCCTTTCAGTCTTTTTTTTTTCTTTTGACTTTGTTGTGGTACCTGATTATTTCATCTCTAAGCTAATTTTTAAGCGTAATTAGCTCCAAAACAGGCTGCCATTTTATTTCTGCTAACTTTGACCTGAATGAGAGGTTCTCTTCCCGCATCATTTTGTTTTTATCTGTTTTGTTTCCTTTTGCCTCTTTCCCAGTCTCTTCACAGCTTCTCTCTCTCTCTCTCTCTCTCTCTCTCTCTCACACACACACACTTAATGGTTCAATTTGATGATCTTTGTGTCTCGGGTCTTTTAACGGCTGACATATAATGCTTCATAACTGTTTTGAATATAGATAAAACTATTTGATTGCCCAATCTCTTGCGCATGTATTTAATCTTATATTTCTCTAACCACATATGGAATCTATCCATAGTTATAATGTACTAATTTTCATGTGGCAGTTATATATCTCGTGCATGTGAGCTTTTCTATATTCGGAATCTTATGGTTTTATGTGAAATGAGAAAAAATCTAGTATGGTTTTGTAGAAATAACTTTACCATGGGTACTTGTATTGCTCCTAAAATATGAAGCCTATTTATTTTGTAGCACTTCACTTGTTTCTTTCATCTTTCGCATGTTATGCGTACTTTTTGCGTTTTTGTGACTCCAGTATTTCCACAGATTTTGACGAGCTAGTAGCTCTTTGCATGACAAAAGAAGTAAAACTTGGTTTGAATGCATTTGGAAGTGGCAATTCGAGAGATCATGCATTCTTTCAAAATAGAGGTAGAGGTTCTAGTCGTGTACGATCATTCTAGAAATACAATTAAAATGGACATGCCAAGAGGTAGAGGAAGATCATACTCTAGAGGTAGAGGAAGATCCCAGGAACCTAGAAATTGTTACCATTGCGGCAAGTACGGCCATTTTGAGAAATATTATTATTATAAGCAGAATAGTCAAAGAGGAAGAGGTAGAAGCCATTATGCGACACATGGCAATTTCTCTGCAAAAAGTTCATATAGAGACTATGGTAGAGATAATATGTTTGCGATGGAGCACGTATTGAATAGTATGTCAGAGCCTAGAAACGATATGAACTGATACATAGACTCTAGTTGCACAAATCACATGATGAGCATTGAAAATTGGTTTGAATCAAAAGAAGCTTTGAAGACTAAAGAGTATGTGGCAACTAGTGATGATACCTTACATGTGATTAATGATGTTGGAAATGTACCGCTAGTACAAAGAAATGCTGTTCGAAACACATTAAGTGATGTCTTACATGTGCCTAGCATTACTAAGAACCTAGTTTCAGTTGGTCAACTTGCGGATCAAGACATGGAAGTTATTTTCAAGAAACATGGTTGTTTTATACATGATTTCAAGTATGGAAAAAGAGGAAAATTACTTGGTCATGGAAAGAAGATGGGTAGATTATTCACATTTGACAAGGGTACACCCCTTTATGAGAACATGTATGCCAAGAATAGTGAATATTCAGGTATAGCTGAATTATGGCATAAACGAATTGGTCATGTCAATTTGAGAAAATTGAAGCCCATGGAAAAGAAAATGTTAGTGCGTGGATTACCAAGATTTGGTCATTTAAACTTTGAACGAATTTGTGAAGCATGCCCATTTGAAAAACATCAATGTATGAAGTTTCCAAGAAGAGAAATGCACAGGAGGAGACCTCTAGAGATAATCCATAGTGATGTGGTGGGACCTACTAGAACAAAATCAGTTGGTGGGCTTACTATATTTTTTGATATTCATTGATGATTATAGTCGTTATACATGGATTTACTTCCTGAAGCATGAGAGTGAAGTTTTTGAGTGTTTTGTGAGATTCAAAAATATGGTTGAAAAGCAGTTGGGAATGTATATAAAATGCCTACGATCAGATTCAGGGGGAGAATATATCTCAAGGGAATTTGATCAGTACCTTAGTAATCATGGAATCAGAAGGCAATTGTCTTCTTGATATACACCACAACAAAATGGTGTTTGCAAAATGCAAAAATCCTTTGATTGAGGAAGTTGCTAGAGCCATGTTGAATGAAAAGAACATGCCATATATGTTTTGGGCAAAAGCTTGTCATATGGTTTTGCATGTTATAAATAGAGCTCCCACACGCATGTTTCATGATCTCACACCTTATGAGAGGCTATGGAAGCATAAGCCCAATCTTAGCTATTTACGAGTTTTTGGAAGCATTTGTGATGTGCATGTGCCTAGTCAGTTGAGACACAAGTTTGAGGCAAAATCTGAAAAGTGCATATTTGTTGGATACTCAGAAGAGAAGAAAGGATATCGATGTTATAATCTTGTTACAAAAGAATGTATAGTGAGTAGAGATGTTATATTCAATGAAAAATCATCATGGTACGCACCCAAAGACATGGATGTGATAGAGAATGTTATGGATGATTCTATGCATAATGTTCATGATGAGCCAGGAACAAGTCGTAGGAATTTTGACCATGAAGAGAGTCAAGACTATGGTTCATATGAATTTCCTACACCTGAAACGTCATGGAGTGAAAATGCAAAAGACTATGCAAGAAGAAAGGAGAAAGGGAAAGATATGTACATGTCTGATTCAGATGTTGATGATGAGATAGTTATGCCTGGAATGTTGAAAAATATGAAGGAGAAATATGCTCCCCCACATGCAAGGAAAGAGACACATGAAAAAACACCTTTGACATGATCTACGAGAGTAAAACATCCTGTGGATAGATTGAATCTATACAGTAAGTCTATGAAGCTTCATTATGCATACATGACTCAGAGAATTAAGCATGAGGAACCAAAGAATTTTCATGATGCGTCACAAAGTGAAGATTGGTGTAAAGCAATGGATGATGAGATGAATGCATTGAAGAAGAATGATACATGGGATTTAGTGAAATTGCCACTGAATAAGAAAGCTATTGGATGTAAATGGGTATACAAAATGAAGTGCAAAAGTGATGGTTCATTGTAAAGATTTAAAGCGCGTTTAGTTGCAAAAGGATATGCACAAGTATATGGATTGGATTATGATGAAATGTTTAGTCCATGGTGAAAATGACAATGGTAAGAAGCGTGATTGCATGGACTTCTACAAACAATTGGAAATTGTATCAAATGGATGTTAAGAATGCATTCTTGAATTGAAAATTGCATGAGGAAGTCTATATGCAACAACCAGAAGGTTATGTGCATCCAAAATATCCTGACTATGTATGCAAGTTAAAGAAAGTGCTTTATGGTTTGAAACAAGCACCACGAGCATGGTATGAACGATTCACTAAGAAGTTGTTGGATCTAATATTCATGCAATCGAAGGCTGATTATTCAGTGTTTGTATGGAATCAAGGAAACAAAACGATTCTATTAGTGATCTATGTCGATGATTTGATCATTACTGGCAACGATGAGAAGAGGATTGCTGATTTGAAAAAGCAACTGAAATCTGAATTTTTTATGTCGGATTTGGGAGAGCTAAAATAATTTTAGGGAATTGAAGTAATTTCAATGAAACAGGTAATTTCAATGCAAGAGGTAATTTCACTACAACATATCGAGCGTATATCGAGGCTCTTACCGAGGAAAATGAACGGGCATAATTTTCCCCTGACATCGGTGTCGCAGTCGGTATACGCCTCAAAAATATAGCGCCGGTATACTCGTCGGTATAGGCGCCCATATAAACATCTGTAAGAACATCAGTATAAGCGTCGATAATACCGACGGATATACCGAAGTCCATACCGATGCCCATACTATGCGTACCGATGCCCATACTATGCGTACCGATGCGCATACCGATGATTGTGATGGGTGTACCGACGACCATATCTACACATTTTTTTTTGGGCAGAGTTTGTTGTCTTTTTCTACAACATGTTGATGTTTAGCAAAAGACAATACATTTTTCCCAACTCTAAACCGAGTACATGTGTTATGTACTCTAATGGCAACCAAAACATGATTTTATATGAGCAAAAATGGACCATGAATCATGTACAAAAAGTTGTATATTCCATAAATGAAGGTTGTACAAGAGTGTGACAAGGCACTTTCATATAGGAACCGAATACAAAATGTGACAAAGCACTTCCATATAGGAATCGAATACAAAATTATGGTACATCATTGCCACATAGGAGTGTAATACAAAATTGTGGAAATGTGACAAAGCACTTCCATATAGGAATCGAATACAAAATTATGGTACATCATTGCCACATAGGAGTGTAATACAAAATTGTGGCAAATCACTACCATACATATATGCAGAGAGATCAAAACATTTACACCAAGAATCCTGCAACAAAGCATATGTGTAAAATGAGACAAATTGACATGACGTTTATAAACAACAACTAAAAATACAAAACCAAGCTATAAGTTTACCTAATCATAGATTCTCCCATGAAATGATTGCACCACGTCCCTCTAAGTCTTGCAACAGTGCAGCCAATCCATGACGATATCCATAAGCTTCTTCGGTTCGCGTCGGAGGCGACCCACTGCCAACTCCTATAATAAATATGCAAAATGTCAGATGAACATAAATGATGTGCTTAACACAAACAAATTCAATAATTTAAATGATACTTACAAATTGGTAGCGCACACTGTCGTATCCACCGCTACCTAAATGCGACGTTCCAACCGTATCTAAACATGTGGCCACCGCATCTCGTTGTTGACGTTATCGATCAGGACTACATTGCTCCTCATCCTAAATCGATTCCCACTCTTCAACATCTAACCACATAGGCTTCGGTAAGCCTGCTCTGAAAGCATCGCGAGCTTCGGACCGTCGATGAGACATCACCTCATGTGCCGTATGCTGAATCCAATCCGAACTCACAATAGGATGTCCAAGTGCTAGCTGGTACTCTTCATATATCGATTGTGTGATATAATTTTTGGAATCCTTATCCTGTTCGCTCCATTTTAACATTACAAAATGTCCAAATTCTATGGAGCAAAGTTGTCGAATGCACTGACGCATGGACTTTCCGGCTACATCCATGACTGGAACTCCATTACATATGTGATATATCTTGGAGTTGTCATGGTCATGCGCTCCCCAAGGTGTACATGGAGATCCCATCTGATCCAATGTGGAGATGTTAGAATGCATGTGTGTATGCATACACACATGCATATGCATGTGTCTATGCATATGCATGTTTGTATGCATATGCATGTGTGTATGCATATGCATGTGTGTATGCATATGCATGTGTGTATGCATATGCATGTGTGTGTATATGTGAGTGTGTGTGTATATGTGAGTGTGTATGTATATGTGAGTGTGTTTATACATATGTGAGTGTGTATGTATATGCATATGTTCCTCTCTCTCTCTCATGTGTATGCATATGCATGTGTATGCATATGCATGTGTATGCATATGCATGTGTATGCATATGCATGTGTATGCATATGCATGTGAATGCATATGCATGTGTATGCATATGCATGTGTGTATGCATATGCATGTTTGTATGCAAACATGCATATGCATGTTTGTATGCATATGCATGTGTGTATGCATATGCATGTGTGTATGCATATGCATGTGTGTATGCATATGCATGTGTGTATGCATATGCATGTGTGTATGCATATGCATGTGTGTATGCATACACACATGCATATGCATGTGTGTATGCATATGCATGTTTGTATGCATATGCATGTTTGTATGCATATGCATGTGTGTATGCATATGCATGGGTGTATGCATATGCATGTGTGTATGCATGCACACATGCATATGCATGCACACATGCATATGCATGCACACATGCATATGCATGTGTGTAGGCATATGCATGTTTGTATGCATATGCATGTGTGTATGCATATGCATGTTTGTATGCATATGCATGCGTGTATGCATATGCATGCGTGTATGCATATGCATGTGTGTATGCATATGCATGTGTGTATGCATATGCGTGTGTGTATGCATACACATGCATATGCATGTATGTATGCATATGCATGTATGTATGCATATGCATGTATGTATGCATATGCATGTGTGTATGCATATGCATGTTTGTATGCATATGCATGTGTCTATGCATATGCATGTGTGTATGCATATGCATGTGGGTATGCATATGCATGTGGGTATGCATATGCATGTTTGTATGCATATGCATGTTTGTGTGCATATGCATGTGTGTATACATATGCATGTGTATGCATATGCATGTGTGTATGCATATCCATGTATGTATGCATATGCATGTATGTATGCATATGCATGTGTGTATGCATATGCATGTGTGTATGGATATGCATGTGTTTATGCATATGTATGTGTGTGTATATGTGAGTGTGTGTGTGTGTATATGTGAGTGTGTATGTATATGTCAGTGTGTTTATACATATGTGAGTGTGTATGTATGTGTATATGTTTCTCTCTCTCATGTGTATGCTTATGCATGTGTGTATGCATACACACATGCATATGCATGTGTGTATGCTGTAAGAAAATAACAGTAGAACGGAATAGACCTGTAGACAGAGTTGAGAGAAAATTGTAGACAAAGATAGATGCAGACTGAGAGATAGAGAACTCAAATTCTCTGATTGCCGAGCATAATGCAGTTACAATGATGGTGCTGTCCACTCGTGCGCTCCCACTGTGGAGCTTAGATGGCAATGTAGACAGACTCTAGATGAAGGGCTTACTAGTGCGCAGAGCTATGTAAAGCTCAACCTGGGCCGTGCTTATATAGCTTTTACAAGGCGATTCGGTATAGATAAACATAGTCGAGAGATACAAAATGGTCGGTAAAATATACGATCGGACAATATCTCCACGACCAGAAGTCCTACCGTCTCGGCCCTACGGGCCAGGGGGATAGGCCCCTCGGACCCCGCAGAAGGGGGAAAGCCCCCCTCTGCACTCCTCCCATTAAGGTTCTATGGGCAAACTGCGCGAGACCAGAGGGCGTTTATTTTCACCTTAAATGGCAACCCAATGGCCTGGAAGTTTATGCCCTACGTAACC
The DNA here is from genome assembly GCA_020310875.1 of Ceratopteris richardii. NCBI lineage: Eukaryota > Viridiplantae > Streptophyta > Polypodiopsida > Polypodiales > Pteridaceae > Ceratopteris > Ceratopteris richardii. The sequence goes on along the minus strand of CM035418.1, from coordinate 83,638,073 downwards.
TAATGGCTAGGCTCACAATGATCATCTACAACCATCAACGGTCACACATAGAGCTCATCTAACTTAGAAGTTAGGGTTCCACAAATGTCCGAGCTCTCATAATGGCGTCTCGTCATAATGGGGGCATTACAACTTAGAGCACCATGGATCATTTCTGGTCACATGAGGGTGGAGTATTGAGCATATATAACACCCCCCCTCAATGTCCACCCTACGATGAACTACCTCCTTGGTCCAATCCCAAGCTTTGGAAAGTGTTGAAGAAGTTTCTCTCTCCCAAGAGCCTTGGTGAAGATGTCTGCTCCATTTTCTTCAATAGGACAATAGCTTATCTCCACGACCCCGTCCTCAATCAACTCATGCACATAGTGATACTGAATTTCTATGTGCTTGGTACGTGCATGGAAAACAGGATTTTTGGCGATGGCCATGCAACTTTGGTTCTCACACTTCAACTTTGTAGCCTCTTGTCCTTGTATTCATATGTGCCATAGGATCCTCCTCAACCATACTACTTCACATGCTGCAACACATGCAACTTTGTACTCAGCTTCAGTAGAAGAGAATGCTATAGTTAGTTGCTTCTTACTAATCCAAGGGAAAATCCCTGATCCTAAAGAAAAACAATATCTAGAAACTGATTTTCTGGTATCAATATCTCCTGCCCAATTTGAGTCATAATATCTGACAAGAGATCATCCTTCTTCGTAAAGAATACCATAATCAGTAGTTCCTTTCACTTACCTGAGTATCCGCATGCTTACCTTCCAATGAGTTTGGCAAGGCTTATTAGAGAACCTGCTTACTACTCCAACACCATAAGAGATGTTTGGTCTGCTATTGCACAAGTAGATGAGACTTCCAACTAATTTCATGTATCTTCCAATATCCAGTGGAGATGAAGTATCTTCAATAGATAATTTTGTGTTGACCTCCATAGGTGTAGAAATTTCCTTGCAATCCTCCATGTCGAATGCCTTCAAAATCTGCCTTGCATACTTTTGTTGAGAGATGAAAATCTTTCCTGGTTCCTACCAAACTTCAAGACCTAAGCAATAATGCATTAAGCCGAAGTCTATCATTTCAAATTCTGAACTCAGGGCATTTTTTGTTTGTTGAAGAAGAGCATCATCATTTCCTGTAATCACAAGGTCATCTACATAGAGTACAAGCACAATTGTCTTCCCTCCTCTCTTTAGAACATACAAGTTAGCAGTAGAAGCACATCTTTTGAAACCTAGATCCAAGAGATACTTATCTATCTCCTTGTACCATGCTCTAGGGGCTTGTTTTATCCCATATAATGCCTTCTTCAGCTTACATACCTTGTTCTCTGAATGGGGAGCTTCAAACCCTGGTGCCTGAGACACATATAACTCCTCCTTGAGGTATCCATTCAGGAACGCTGATTTGACATCGATGTGATAGACTGACCAACGCTTATGTATAGCCACAGCTAGTACTACTCGGATAGTAGTCATTCTTGCAGTTGGGACAAATGATTCACAAAAGTCAATGCCTTCAACTTGTGAGTAGCCCTATGCAACAAGTCTTGCTTTATACTTTTCTAGAGTACCATCAGCCTTGTACTTTAGCTTCCAGACCCACTTGGTGCCAATGACTTTACGCTTAGGGGGTCGATCCACTAGCTCCCAAGTTCCATTCTTCATGATATTGTTGTATTCTGCTTGCATGGAAGCCCTCCAATTCGGATCATGGAGTGCCTCTTCCACATTGGTTGGTTCCTTTCCTTCTTCTTGAATGAGATTAGCCATCAAGGTTGTGTTTACAATATGGGCGCTTGCTCGTCTCTCTTCCTCTATTCTTTGTGATCGCCTTGATCCATCTGCAACCTGTTCTAGTGACTGTGGGATGAGGTTTGCAGAATCATAGAGCTGCCTCACCCAACATGGCAATGGCTTTTCCACTTGGGTGTCAGCAGGTTGGTGACTTTCAGACTCATCATCTGAAGATGACGCTTCCTTCTCTTGTGTAGAAGGGATAGCTCTTGGGCCAGGTTCATAGTGGATTGCCCCTTTGCCTGATGATAAAGTGGAAGCTCTCTTTTCCTCCTCCACTGCATGTGGCTGCTCCTCCTTAAACACCACATCACGACTCACCATGATCTTCTTAGCCTCAGGGTCATAAAGCTTATAAGCCTTCTTATCTTCGTTGTACCCTAAGAAGATACATTTGATGGTTTTTGGTTGAACCTTGTTTCTCTCCCTATTTGGAACATGTACATAACATTCACTTCCAAATACTTTGAAATGGGAAACATAAGGTTTTTTTACCAGTGTAGGATTCTTGTGGAGTTTTTCCATCAAGTGCCTTGGTGTAGCTTTGATTCAAGATGTAGACAGCAATGTTGATAGCCTCTGCCCAAAATTGATTAGGCAAACCCTTTCCTTTCAACATGCACCTTGCCATCTCCATGATGGTTCGATTCTGACGTTCTACAACACCGTTCTGTTGGGGACTATGTGCCACTGTGAGTTGATGCTTGATTCCCTTACTCTTGCAGAAATCTTCAAACTCTGTTGATGTGAACTCACCACCATCGTTTGTCCTGAATTTCTTCATCTTCTTCCCTGTTTCAGTTTCAACAAGTTGAAGCCATTCTTTAAACTTACCAAAAGATTGAGCCTTATCGTGAGGGAAGTACACCCACATCTTCCTGCTATAGTCGTCGACAAGTAACATGAAGTAGGAAGATCTACCCAAGGCCTGTGTAGGCATTTTTCCACACAAGTCGGCATGCACCAACTCTAGAGGATAGCTTGCCCTATTCTTGCTTTCTTGTTGAAACGCCTTCTTCTGCTGCTTGCCCATCATGCAAGCTTCACATGGTTCCTTCATTTGTGCAATCGATGGTAGGTGTGCATACCCTTGCGATGCATCTCCTTCAGTACATGGTATCCAATGTGGCCGAATCTCTCATGCCATAGCTTACTTGTGCCCATGTTTGTAGTGGCTATAAGAGCACACAACTCATACAGGTTGTTCCTCCTTATGCAAGTCCCAACAATGTTGTTGTTACCGTCCATAATCTTAGCTCCTGTCTTACTGAAAGATACTTGATGACCTTGATCAATTATAGAAGCTATTGAAAGTAGATTTCGTTTTATTTGTGGAAAATACAACACATTTGAAACCTTTCTGATATCACCAATCGAGTTAATGAAAGAAATTGTACCTTCGCCCTCTGCAGGACATCTTGCATTGTTTCATACCTTTACTGTGATGGGTTCCTTTAGAGGCTGTAAGGGACTATAAAGGTCTTTTCTACTCATTATGTGACGAGATGCACCATTGTCCAACACCCATGAGTCATCTTTTCCTGAATCTTCAACCGAGCTGTGTGTATGCATATGCATGTGTGTATGCATATGCATGTGTGTATGCATGCATATGCATGTGTGTATATGTGAGTGTGTGTATATCTGTGAGTGTGTATGTATATGTGAGTATGTTTATACATATGTGAGTGTGTATGTATATGTATATGTTTCTCTCTCTCTCTCTCTCATGTGTATGCATATGCATGTGTATATGCATATGCATGTTTGTATGCATATGCATGTGTGTATGCATATGCATGTGTGTATGCATATGCATGTGTGTTTGCATATGCATGTGTATGCACATGCATGTTTGTATGCATATGCATGTTTGTATGCGTATGCATGTGTGTATGCATATGCATGTTTGTATGCATATGCATGTGTATGGATATGCATGTGTGTATGCATATGCATGTGCTATGCATATGCATGTGTGTATGCATATACATGTATATGCATGTGTGTATGCATATACATGCATATGCATGTGTGTATGCATATACATGCATATGCATGTGTGTATGCATATGCATGTTTGTATGCATATGCATGTTTGTATGCATATGCATGTGTGTATGCATATGCATGTGTGTATGCATATGCATGTGTGTATGCATATGCATGTTTGTATGCATATGCATGTTTGTATGCATATGCATGTTTGTATGCATATGCATGTGTATGCATATGCATGTGTATGCATATGCATGTGTATGCATATGCATGTGTGTATGCATATGCATATATGAATATGCATTTGTACATATGTGAGTGTGTGTGTATATGTGAGTGTGTATGTATATTTGAGTGTGTTTATACATATGTGAGTGTGTATGTATATGTATATGTTTCTCTGTCTGTCTCTCTTTGTCTCTCTCTCTCTCTCTCTCTTTCTCTCTCTCTCCCTCTCTCTCTCTCTCTATGTTAATCGAAAACAAAACAATCACTTACATGGATGTAATTTTTTGAATAGTTGTTGTCAAAATCCACTTGAAGTTGTTCTTCGTCGAATTTGCAAAAACTTGATCCCAATATCTGTTGCAAAACTAAAAAGAGAAGATATTAGAAAAGGATAAACATAAACAAAGAAAAAAGAGTGCTACAGTATGTGCGATATACTTACCAAAACTTCAGATCTAGAAAAATAGAGGTGTGCTTAGAGAAAGAGAGAGAGAGAGGGGGAGAGAGAGAGAGGGAGAGAGAGAGAGAGAGAGAAAGAGTGACAAACAGAGATAGGTTGTTCGCACGCGCAAAGTTGACAGTAGAAGATCTAGTTTCAAAACGCTCGAAATGTCGAATTTTTGCTCTCGGGCTTGGTTAAAACAAGGCATCGATATGAGCGTCCGTATGAGTGCCGGTAGTTTCCAGTAAATTACCGATGCTTATACCGACGCTTATACGAACGGAGTTGTACCGATGCATCCATTGCCTAGTCAATTTTCCAAAATGTTTCGATGGTCATACCGACGCCGACCTGTGACCGTCGGTATGCCCTTGATTTGTTGTAGTGTTTGGATGATACAACGCAATTATATGCTAGAAATGCTTGAGAAATTTGGTATGAGTGCTCGCAAATCTGTTGATACGCCACTTGATGCTAATGTTAAGCTTATGGATGATGGAAAGTAGTACTTGCATGATGCCAATATGTATAGAAAGATGGTTGGAAGTTTGATTTATGGAACAAAAACAAGACCGGATTTAAGTTTTGTAGTTGGTTTGGTGAGTTAGTTTATGCATAAACCATGTAGAGTGCACTTGGATGCAGTGTGACACATATTGCGATATGTGAAAGGAACATGTAATTTTGGCTTATTTTATGAGAGAAAAGTTCAGCCATGTATATATGCATACATGGATGCGGATTGGATAGGAAATGTCATGGATCAAAGGTCAATGAGTGGATTTTCATTTTGGCTTGGAAGTGCAATCATTTCTTGGAGTACCAAGAAGCAACCAACTGTCGCTTTGTCAAGTACCAAAGCTGAATATAGAGGCATTACACAAGCCGTTTGTGAAGCAACATGGATTAGTACCTACTCGAAGACATGGGAGTCTACATCGACGGAAAGGTGGTCATCTATTGTGACAATGTGAGCAGCATTATGCTATCAAAGAATCCAATTTATCATGCGAGATCGAAGCACATCAAAGTTCATTATCACTTTGTCCGTGAGAAGTTCATCGAAGGAGACATGGAGCTGATTCACATCAATAGTGGAGAACAAGTGGTGGATATCTTCACCAAAGCTCTTCCCAAAGAAAAGTTTATCTATTTCAGAGAAGCTTTACGAGTTAGAAAGCTTTAGTTTGTATATAGATTTCATTTCATGTTATTTCATCTTGTATGGACATATGTATTTCTTTCATTTTGTATTCAAGCTCATTCTCATCTTGAGGGGAAGATTTGATGATGTGTCATGTATATGTAAAAAAAAAACTAACTTAAAAATATCGATCACCGCTGTTATGCAGCGATCGTGTTTGTTTCAGAAGTCGCTCTGTCGCCTCTCTGTGTTGTCTCATAATTCTGTAGATCGCTCGCTCCATAGTTTTACTACAGCAAGAAGTTGCTCTCTGCAGTTGGGCTCTGAGAAAGGACGAAAGGGCATCCTAGATTCGTGGGTTCGCATGTTCTTTTAGACCTTGCTCGACAGATGAACCATTTTCCGCTGGTAAAGCCGTAGCTAACTTGTCGCCTTTGTGGAGGATGAAGTTTTTAGCTTCTTGGGACAAGCGAGATGAAAAGAATTCATGGAACATATTGTAAAATGGTTAAAATAGGTAGATATATGAGTCAATTATAGGGGTGCGTAACGTTGAACCATTAGGCAGGATTTGCAATAGGTCGGGCGATATGCAAGACATTATCTGTTTCGATGCAAGAGGTCACTTGAAGGAGACGCTCTAGAACATAAGCCTTGTGGAGGAAGCATGGTCTCGCAGTAATACTGATGACATTAGATTCATGTTTCGGTCCTCATTAACAAATATGCAACACAAGTTGAAAGCTTCAAGAATTTGCGAGCTCAAGGTTTGAGCACATTGAAATGCATGATCAAGAATTGGAGTTCTTTGATTTTGGCGTACCTTTCAAACTTTAATTGATGTAAGCTATTATCTGTCTCAATAATTGTGCACCCACGGATCAAGTTTGCAGCTATAGATGTAACGCATCATATGAACTTAGTGAACTAGAGGCCTTCCCTCTACGTGTCCTATGCATTGTTAAACATCACACACCTTTAGTTCTTATTCAAGGCCTCTTTCTTCCCCTGAATCAAGAACATACGATCATGCGACTCTTTGTTGATGACACAAATGCTTTTCTTCATAGTGATCCAACTAGCATTGATACCTTTTGGTGTGCCTAAATACCTTTTGTGAGGCTTCTTATTCGAAAATAAACCATTCTAAAACCACTTTTAGGTCTATTAGTAGGCATCCACCTCAAATATTGTTTGACCATGGTTGTTAGTTGATCCCAAGGGGGGACAAATCTTCCACATGTTAGGTATTTCGATGGGTTAGCACGTGAACTAGCCTCTTTCTTAGCTTGATAATAAATTGGCATATTGGAAAGGTATGCAGATCATCAACGTTGTAGGGAAAGCCATGATGGTTAACACATTCCTTCTTTCTTCAATTATTTACTTTCCCTCTTGTTGGAGTCCAAAGGACTAAGATATTGTCAAATTCGAAAGAAATTGTAGAAACTTCTTTTAGGTAGAAGACCATAATAGAAGGGGTGTCCCCAAAATTAAATGGGATACGTGCATGAGCCGCAAAGATCAAGGTGTTTTGGGGATTCTGGACATTGAAGGTATGGCAAATAAACTCGCATCGAAATGGTTAATTAAGGCTTGGAGAAACATGGATCCCTCTTGGGCCAAATTGATTTTTAGAAACAAGAGCACCCTTAGGTTAGTGGGCCTTCCTAGATGGAAAGATCTAGATCTTCTCACTCATTGTCCTCCCCTATAAGGTGACTCCCAGAGGTTTGAGCTTGGTTTGCTGCCTATGGAAGAGTTGGAACGAGGTGAAACAATTTGTCAAGATCAATGAGGATTGGAAGTGGGCAGCCAATATTTGAAAAAATGAATCGATCTCATTCTCTATCAAGGGCATCACAGGTCTTGAGCCTTACATCCTCCAAGAAACTAGCAAGATTTGGAACAAAGGTTTTTGTTTGTGGAAACACCTCTCGAGTCAAGAAACATGCCGATGGATTAGAAATTTGGAGGACATTTATGCCGATAGGAGAGTGGACCATCATGATTGGTGCCTATTGCGGAGAAGATTCAAGGCTTGAGAGAGCTTGAGAAATTGCCTCCTTATAGGGAATAACTTCCCTCACCTGGAGGGTCTTTGATTGCACAATGGCAATATTCTTGAGTAAACTCTACGATTCAAGAAGAATGTGGTCCCTTATGTCACGATTAAAAGAAGATAGTGTCTAGATTGGTCGAGTCTTAGGTGGGACCTCAAGTTCCAATCCCTTTGGCATCCACTCTATAGGAGGTTTAAAAATTGGTCCTTTTTGTGGCAAATCCTCGATTAGGGAATTTGAAACAATGTAAAAGCTAACAAAATCTATGAAGCCCCTCCGATGTGTAAAAGATGGCTTCATGGATATGAGTACTTGAGACATATTTTCTTTTCTTGGATCAAGTTAATGTTTTTCTACTGGGCCCTTGAGAGAATCATGTTGCTATAGGGTCAAATTAACTGGACGCAAGCGTTATTGGTTAAAGCCATTGATTTTTTCTATATAAGAGGAGATAGCCTCTTGAAGATCTCGAAAGAGAGGTGTTGCACCAAGTTTTGTTTATTAGGAAAGATGGATGGACACTCCAAGAAAGGAGTTGGTACTGCTAATCCCTGCTTTGTAATAGCCCTCTTTCACTTTGGAGTTGAGTTGTAGGCCCTTTTAGCTTTCTAATGACACAAAATAAGTGCCTATGTACTTTGGAGATGATCCATGTAATGATTGATCCAAAAGAGATAACTTCAAAATTCACAAATCATCAAAAACCTTCTATTTTGGTTCACAAACCTGCTAATTGTTAAGTTGAGTACTCCCAATATAGTAGGAATTAGAAAAATTCCTTCTCGAGATATCAAACTAGCTTAATGAAATAATTATTCCAAGTGGAATCACTTAAAATGATTGACTATACACAGAGCAATCAATTTCGCAAGTGTAGCATTCCCCCGATTTTTTAGGACCTCTGCAGAGAATGAACAGTGACCATTTCGAGCCGCTTTTCTCCCAACCCACTGAATGGAATGTATTCAAAACTTTTTAGCATGTAGTAGACTTGTACTTGATTCCAGCGAGCCATAGAATATTAAAAATTGTTGAGTAATGACTGAGATATGAGAAAGACAAGAACAGTCTTGAGTGACAATGATAGAGAGATCAACAGATATAAGCAAGGATGTATTGTACTATATGACAATGTTGTACATGATCATTGGCATTATAATCAATGCCCAATGATAGTGGAAATGTAGGCTATGGTATGAGCTTCTCTATTACATCAAATGATAAACTCTAAGCTCAGTAATGGGGGGCATCTAAGCCATGAGTTTTGAAGTGTTCTTTTATAATGCTTTTCTTAAAATTTGAATTTGAATTCAAATTTGGCTCTCTCTAGAAAAGTGATCCCCTAATCTAGGAGATATTCTCTCTAAATGAGGTCGTAACTTTTGATTATATCTAACTCCATGAGTTTAGTGAATTTACAAAGATTCGTTTAGATGTAGATCCCTTTTACAAAGGATAAAAGGTAATTATCCATAAGCAATGATTCTCATGGGTCTTCAATCATTCTCACATAAAGTCTTCTCATGCCTAGCCGAGTGTGTAGGCTTGGATCTTGCATCAACAACTCCCCCTCAAGCAAAACGTCTTGGCTTGGTCTTCTTCACCAATCCACTTGAATGTCCTGCAATCCAATCATATCTTTAAAACTGTAAAGTTTAGTACTATCAAGTGCTTTGGTCAATAATTCAGCACATTGCATATTAGTTGATACATATGCCAACTGAATTTCCTTGCTCAATAGCTTCTCTCTCACATAATAATAGATATGCTTGGTCCTAGCATGATAGATAGGATTTGCTGCAAGATGTAAGGAACTTGTATTATCTCCAAAAATCATTGGAGAGTTAGCATGTAACTGCAAGTCTGCATATAACAATCTAATCCATATTGCTTCTTGAGTGGCATTGGTTAGTCCTCTATATTCAGCCTTTGTTGAAGATAAAGCAACAGTAGGTTGCTTCTTGGAAGACCATGATATAGGCTTGTCACTTGCAAAAGAGAGATAACCTGATGTACTTCTTCTATCATCTTTGCAACTTGCCCAATCTTCATCTGAGTATATCTTAATATCCAAATATGAAGTATAAGGAAAGTATAAACCTTGATTTTGAGTGCTCTTAAGATACTTCAAAATCCTCTTGGCAGCTTCCAAATGAGGTGCTCTAGGTTTGTGCATAAATTGACTTAAGACACTTACCCCATAAGCAATATCAATCCTTGTCAATGTAGCATAGTTTTGGCTTCCCACTATGCTTTGGTATCCTGCAACATTCTCAAGCACATCACCTTCATGAGCACTTAATTTTTGGTTTACCTCCATAGGGGTGCTTACTACCTTGGCATCCTGCAAGTGAAACCTCTTTAACATGTCCTGTACATATTTTCTCTAAGTAATGTAAATTACCGAGTTAGTATAGACTAACTCAAGTTCAAGAAAATACTTAAGTGACCCTACATCACTGATTTTGAACTCTTGCATCATTTGATTCTTGATGATGCCATTAGCATTATTACCTGTAAGTATGATATCATCAACATACACACATAGGTATATCATCTCTGAATTACTTCTCTTTTAATAAACAGAGAAGTATCTGCTTTACTCATGATGAATCCTTCATCTTGAAGGTATGTAGTCAACCTATGGTTCCATGCCCTAGGTGCCTCCTTCAATCCATAAAGAGCTTTGTTCAGTTTACACACATAATTTACCTTGGTTGGGTCCTCATAGCCAAGAGGTTGAGCCATGTAAACCTCCTTTGAAATCTAGCCATTAAGCAATGCATTTTTTACATCCAATTGGTACATGTTCCAATTCTTTAATGTAGTCACACTTACCAATACCCTAATGGTTGGCATTTTGGCCACATGTGAGAAGGTTTCTTCATCGTCAACTCCTTGGGTTTGTGGAAAACCCTTAGCCACAAGTCTAGCTTTGTACCTCCTTATTGATCCATCTGAATCTCTCTTGATCTTGTAGATCCATCTAGAACCAATTACCTTCATAGACTCCTTCTTTGGCACTAGCTCCCAAATATCATTCTCCTTGAGTGCTTCAATTTCTTCATCCATAGCTTCCTTTCATTATGTCTTTGTCTTTGCTTCTTCATATGATGATGGCTCTTCAAGTGATAAATCTTTGGCAAGATAAATATAATGCTTAGTAACTAAAGAAGTTTCATACCCATATCTGATTGGCTTCTTGCTCTCCCTTTCTGATCTTCTGATTTGTTGGTTGGATGAATCAGGTATGTCCTCCAACCTTTTCATCTAACCTTGCCTTTGGATTTCCATGCCTTGAATTCTTCTAGATTGATGATGTCCTCATCATCTGATTTGATGTCTTCAATCTGGTTTGGCTCCTCCTTGGTGAGCCTTGGAAACTTCTCTTCCAATTTATAAGGCAACTTTACTTTCCTGCATTCACTTTCAAACCAAGAATCATTCTCATCAAAGACAACATCTCTACTAAACATAAATCCTTTGTTGGAAGGATTATAAAACATGTATCCTTTCTAATTCAAGTATGAAGATGCACTTCTCTGCCTTGGGGTCTAGTTTACCTCTGATTTGAGATGGGATATGCACATAAGCAATGCATCCAAAGATCCTGCAATGATCAATTGAAGGTCTTCTCCCATGCCATGTTTCATATGGGGTCATCCCATCTAGAGATTTTGATGGGAACCTGTTAAAAAGATAAGTGGCAGTAGATACACTCTCTGCCCACAAATAATTAGATAATTTTTTCTCATTTAGCATTGAGCTAGTTGTTTCAACTATTAATCTATTTCTCCTCTCTACCACCCCATTTTGCTCAGGGATATACCTTGTTGTGATTTCTCTTTTGATTCCTCTATCCTGCAAGAATGCATCAAACTCATTTGAGAGGTACTCACCTCCTCCATCTGACCTTAGTCTCTTTAGGCTTTTTCTTGTCTCGTTTTCCACGTGTAAGACACTTCTTAAAGCAACGGAATACTTCATCTTTGTGCTTCATAAAATATAAGATAGTCCATCTACTGAAATCATCAATGAAAGATACATAATACCTTGATACAGAAATTGAGGGATCCTTACATGGTCCCCATACATCTATACAGACAAGCTCCAAGTAGTCCTCATGCATGTAGCCTTTCTTGAAGAAGGGTAACCTGTGAGATTTTCCAAACTGACAAGCACCACATTTATAGATCATGTGTTGCTTGGATACATTAGGTATCCCAAGCACACATTGATCTCTACATATTTGCTTTAAGGTTCTCTCACCAATATGCCCTAATCTCTTATGCCAAATTTCAAGCTCTGACAATGTTTGATCTTTGTAGCTATAAAGTGCAATATTCCTTGTATCTTCAAGTTCAAATGGAAATAACCTACCTACCTTTTCTCCTTTGGAAATTCTCTTGTGTTGGTGATTAACTCGCTCTGATACCACTTGTTATGGTCGATGCGGCAAAGGCTTGAACCTTGTCAAGCCTGTGGAATTTGCTACGCCACCGAAGAGAGCTAAGCTAGAGTGAAAAATTAGAACACCTCTATAATCAGCAGTAGCTTAGCAAAGTTACTCTCACTCAAACATATAAGACTGCGTTTTGAATTCACCGAAAATTCCACTGGAACTTCATCGAACTGTCACCGTAATTAAACCGGAATCTTACCGGAATCAACTGCGATTCTATTTGTAATCACTTCAAGTGAATATACGAGAAGTAAGGAAGTGATCAGTGAACTTCCTTCACTGAGTGAACACTTTCTCGAGTTTAAGAAAAAACTTCTCCGGTTCAAAATGTCTCTTTTCGGTCAGACTTTGTACTATGTGTACATATCCATTTCACCGAAATCTTTGATGAACTGATAGTAGAGATGTCTAGCTATAAGATAAGCTATCTCTCATACAAACCTTTAATTTACTCTGCGAGATATACTTTGTTGTTCTATCAGAAAACACGTTTACTGAAAAAAACTGTGACTGACCGAAAAGTATGTTTACAGACAACTGTAATTGACCGAAACATTCGTTTACTGAGAAAATAACTGTTAACTAACTTTATACCGTAACACGAAAATACTCAGGTTTCTTCACATACGAACAGTGCGCGCAAACTTCCACATGAACATCTCTCTCAGATGAATACCTGACATTTCAGGTTTTTGTTATTCATCTTTATATACACGATCTCTAGGGTCTTCTAAAACCTATTCTTGATCTCTATGTGCACTCTATTTCAAACTGCGCGCTCTTCTCACGCACGTTCTTGCTCACACTCCCTCTCTTTTTCTTATGCACGTTCTCTCTTTATATACAGTTTGATTCGGTTTAACGAACTCTAACAAACTCTGATTCTGGAAGATTCTGCGCTGTACATAACGGTCGTGAATTTGTCCCTTCACTAAGGCTTTTGATTTTCTGAATATTTTGATTCTTCTTCTCTTTATCGGTCTTTTTCTTTATGTCTGTCTTTATGTCAAATTCGTGAGTGATTCTTCAAGAGCTCCCCCTCAATCACTAATTTGACTCTTCCTGTCTTTCATATATTTTCCTTTCTTTTATACCTGCCATTTCTTTGAATCTACTTGTCTTTGTTCCATCCAAGCTCTTTGTCAGAATATCTGCAATCTGATCTTTTGTCGGAGTGTATACTATTTCTATCTCCTTCTCCATTACCTTTTCCCTGAGGAAATGATACTAAATTTCTATGTGCTTTGTTCTTGCATGAAATACTGGATTTGTTGCAAGATACAGCAAGCTCATATTATCTCCATGTATGATAGGTATACCTTGATCAATACCCATGCTTTTGAACAAGGTGTGCATCCATATCACTTCTTTAGCTGCTTCTACAAGTTCTTTATATTCTGCTTCTGTTGATGATAAAGCCACCGTGTGTTGTTTCTTCGAACACCAGCTCACTAGCTTATCTCCTAGGTATATCATATACCCATGTGTTGATCTTCTGTCATCTTGACTTCTTGCCCAGTCTGAGTCACTGAATGCTCTCAGCTTTATATCTGACGTAAAAGGATAGTATAATCCTTCTTTTATAGTTCTTTTGATATGTCTAAGAACCCTCTGTCTTGCAACCCAATGTTGATCCTTTGGACAATGCATGAACTGTGAGAGAACTCCTACTACATAGCTAAGATCCGGTCGTGTTAGTGTAGCATAAATTAGACTTCCCACTAACGACTGATACTTTCTCATATCTTTAAACTCTACACCACTATATTTGCTGAGTTTATGATTTGCTTCAAGCGGTGTTGAAGCTTCTCTGCAATTCTCCATATTAAACTTCTTTAGTAAGTTTAGGAGATACCTTTCTTGCGTAACATATACACCATGATCAGTGTATGTGATTTCCATTCCAAGAAAGTATGATAACTTTCCTAGATCACTGATCTGAAACTCCTTTTCAAGTAATCTCTTTACTTCTTTGATTCCTTCATCTGAAGTACCTGTGATTATGATGTCATCTACATAAATGAAAATGTAGATCATACCTTCTTCTGTTCTCTTGATGAGTAGACTTGCATCTGCTTTCAAACTTTGGTATCCAAGTTCATTGAGATATTTCACAAGTTTGTAACTCCAAGCTCTTGGAGCTTGCTTCAGTCCATAAAGTGCTTTCCTTAATCTGCAAACAAAGTTTGGGTATGTGGAACTTACAAATCCTTCCGGTTGTTCCATGTAGACTTCATCTGATATATATCCATTCAGAAATGCATTCTTTATATCTAGCTGACTTAGCTTCCATCCTTTTGATGCTTCTATAGCAATTACTATCCCTATGGTTGACATCTTTGCCACCGGACTAAACGTCTCATCATAATCTATGCCATGCGTCTGAGCATAGCCCTTGATAACCAGTCTAGCTTTGTATCTGGCTATCCTTCCATCTGCAAGTTTCTTAACTTTGAAAACCCATTTATTTCCAATCACTTTCTTATCACTTGGTTTCGGAACAAGTTCCCATGTCTTGTTCTCCTCCAGTGCGCTGAACTCTTCTTCTATTGCTTCTTCCCATTGCTTCTTGCCTTTAGCTTCATCATAGTTTTGAGGTTCTTCATCATCTTTGACCATATATGCATAATTTTGCTGAGTTATATACGAAGTATCATAGGAATACCTTTCTGGTTGTCTTCTAGTCATGCTTGACCTTCTTGGTTCAAACTCTTCATGTGTATCTGAATACACTTCTTCATCAAATCCCTGTTCATCTCCATTTCTCATACCTGATCCAATCCTGGACGTACTTGCCTGCATATAGTCTTCATCTCTATTCACCTGTACAATTGATTTCCCTTTCTCTTTCCTTCTTACCTCTTCTTCAAATTCTTACGTTGTGTGACTTTGATCTGTATACCAGCTCTTCTGTTCATCAAATGTAACATCTCTGGAAACAGTAAACTGTTTTGTTAGAGGACTCCATAACCTATAGCCCATCTGCTTCTCATCGTATCCGACGAACACATATTTCTCTGCTTTTGGTTCAAGCTTATGTATGAGTTGTGATGGTACATAAGCGTAAGCTACTGATCCAAACACTTTACAATGATCAAGTGTTGGTTTCTTTCCCCGCCAAGCTTCATACAGGGTCATTCCATCTAATGTTGTATACGATAATCTATTTACCAAGTATGTAGCTGTATTTACGGCTTCAGCCCAAAGATAATTTGGACAATCCTTTTCCTTTAGCATAGCTCGTGCAAACTCAACTAGAGTTCGGTTCCTTCTTTCTACTACACCATTTTGTTGTGGTGTATACCTGTAGGTTATTTCTCTCTTAATACCTGCATTCCAAAGATAATCATTGAACTCTCGGGAGAAGTATTCTCCCCCTCCATCAGACCTCAGTCTCTTCAGCTTTCGACTTGTGAGTCTTTCAGCATATGCATGAAAATGCTTGAAGGTTTGAAATACTTCTGATCTTTCCTTCAAAACATATAACGTTATCCATCTTGTAGCATCATCAATGAATAAAACATAATACTTTGAGCCATTGATTGATCCTTCTTTTGTTGGACCCCATACATCTGTATGAATGAGCTCCAGTACTTCATCATGTTTGAATCCTTTCTTCTGGAAAGGTAACCTGTGGGCTTTTCCCATTTGACATGCTTCGCACTTGTGAATCATGTGTTGGTTCTGTACATTCGGTAATCCTAGTACTGACTGATTTGAAATCATAGCTTTAATTCCTTTTTCATTGAAATGACCTAATCTCTTATGCCAGAGATCAAGTTCTGTAATCACCTTTTCACCATGTGTGAGCAACGCTTGGCCGATGTTCCCTTGTACTCTTAAAGTAAAGAGTCTGCCTTCTTTCTTACCAGAGACAATCTGATTATATCCATTCTCGAGATCTTCTACAAATACTCCTTCATTTGTAAATCTGACCTGAAAACCTTTCTCAACTATCTGTCCTACACTAATCAAATTTTTCGGTATTGTTGGAACATACAAAACATTGGTTAGCAAATCTACTCCACTCTTACACTTCACTTTTCCAATTGAATGTACACTATGCATCGTATTGTCACCTGTTTGAACAGTATGACTAGAACTACCTTTTTCCAATTCTGACATGAGTTCTATTTTTCCTGACAAGTGATTAGAACATCCAGAATCAATGCAAAATACCTTTAGGTCTTCGTTATCTGATGTGCCGATTGAGTTCATCATCAATGATGTATGAATTTCATTCTGTGTGTCATTTGCATAGTTGTTGTAGGTGGTGTTGTAGGATTGATTCTGTCCCCAGCTTCTTGCTCCACCTCTACCATAGCTTCCTCTTTGATTTTGTCTACCTCTTTGAAAGTTATTCTGATATCTTCTGCTTCTATCTCTGCTGTTACTGTTCTGATTTTGATTTGATCCTTGGGAATTATGCCAGCAATCATGAGCCAGATGATTACTTAGTCCACAAATCCAGCAAGCCTTCTTATTGTTATTCTGGCTACTTCTTCCTCTTCCAAAACCTCTTGCTCTTCCTCTGCCAGTGCCTTTACCTCTTGCATAATAAGCCTGAGAACTCGACTCTTCTTCATCTTTTGAATTGCCTTTATCTCCTTTCTTCTTGTTCTTCATGTACATTGCAGAACTTTGTCCTTTATCTCCATCTCCTTCAGGTCTTGCTCATATGTGAGCATCAAACCAAGCAACTGATTTAAATCTGGTACAAAATGATTTAAAGAAAGTTCAGTTGAGAGTACGAAAGGTTTCCACCTTTCATCTCCTCTCAAACCTGTTAGCAGTTGCGCTATCAATCTATGATCTTCGACATCTTCATTTATGGATCCAAGACTATCTGCTAGATCCTTCATCTTAGTAACGTAGTCACTAATGCTTTGATTCGACTTCTTTTTGAACATTGTGAATTCGGACCATAAGCTAGCCTTCCTAGCTTTCGTAGTATTTTGGAAATGATCTTCCAACGCACTCCATATGTCCTCCGCTTGCTCCAGACCTCTAATGTGCGGTAGTAGATGATCTGTAACGGTATTATAAATGTAATCTCTTGCCGTTGCATCTTTCTTCTGCCACAGCTTCAAGGCTTCTAATTCTTCTTTTTCCGGTTGACTATCATCTTCGAAAGTCGGCTTCTTTTCTTCTCCGGTCACATACATCATTAAGTCCTTACTCATAAGTAAGGCTTCCATGCGCATTACCCATGCGGGATAATTATCTCTGTCCAATTTATCAATTTGGACATGATGATCCATGATCTTCTTGTTTCTGTTACTTCCGGTGACCTTTTGAGAATCTTTCTGCTCTTCAGAATCTTTCTCGTTTTGAAACCACTTGTGTGGTTAATTGGCTCTGATACCACTTGTTGGTGATTAACTCGCTCTGATACCACTTGTTATGGTCGACGCGGCAAAGGCCCGAACCTTGTCAGGCCTACGGAATTTGCTGCGCCACCGAAGAGAGCTAAGCTAGAGTGAAAAATAAGAACACCTCTATAATCAGCAGTAGCTTAGCAAAGTTACTCTCACTCAAACATATAAGACTGCATTTTTTAATTCATTGAAATTCCACTGGAACTTCACCGGACTCTCACCAGACTGTCACCGTAATCTTACCGGAATCAACTGCGATTCTATTTGTAATCACTTCAAGTGAATATACGAGAAGTAAGGAAGTGATGCGTGAACTTCCTTCACTGAGTGAACACTTTCTGGAGTTTAAGAAAAAACTTCTCCGGTTCAGAATGTCTCTTTTCGGTCAGACTTTGTACTGTGTGTACATATCCATTTCACCGAGATCTTTGATCAACTGATAGTAGAGATGTCTAGCTATAAGATAAGCTATCTCTCATACAAAACTTTAATTTACTTTGCGAGATATACTTTGTTGTTCTACCAGAAAACACGTTTACTGAAAAAAACTATGACTGACCGAAAAATACATTTACTGAGACAACTGTAATTGACCAAAAACATTCGTTTACTAAGAAAATAACAGTTAACTAACTTTATACCGTAACACGAAAATACTCAGGTTTCTTGATATACGAACAGTGCGTGCAAACTTCCACATGAACATGTGTTTTCTATTAGAGAAGATGTGTACAATGCTAGCTTGGCCTCTTCTTGCTCAAGCTATAGAAACTCTCCTACACTGAGTAGTTTCTTCTTACCATCTCCCTCAGATGAATACCTGACATTTCAGGTTTCTGTTATTCATCTTTACATACGCGATCTCTGGCGTCTTCTAAAACCTATTCTTGATCTCTATGTGCACTCTAGTTCAAATTGCGTGCTCTTCTCACGCACGTTCTTGCTCTCACTCCCTCTCTTTTTCTTATGCACGTTCTCTCTTTATATACAGTTTGATTCGGTGTAACAAACTCTAACAAACTCTGATTCTGGAAGATTTTGCGCTGTACATAACGGTCGTGAATTTGTCCCTTCACTAAGGCTTTTGATTTTTTGAATATTTTGATTCTGCTTCTCTTTATCTTTCTTTTTCTTTATGTCTGTCTTTATGTCAAATTCGTGAGTGATGCTTCAACATCTTGAATCCATGTTGGGGATCCTCCACAAATGCATTATATTTATTGAACCTGACTTACAAACCTTTTTCCACAATCTGCCCAACACTCATCAAATTCTTGGTGATTGTAGGTACCTATAGAACCCTGCTCCATAGATTTCTATTTCTACCAGAGATTTTAACATTTCCTACCTTGACCACTGAATGCTTGGTGTCATCACCTATTTGTACTTGATGTTTTCCTTTAGGTTCCTCAAGGTCAGCAAGAAGGCTTACATTGCCTGCCAAATGGTTTGAACATCCTGAGTCAATGTAGAAGAGATGGTCATCATTCATACCTTGCTTTGAAGTCATATTCATAATCTGAAGGGAATCGTCTTATTCCTCTGTATAATTGTTGTAGCCTTTCCTTGATTTGTAGCGTCCTTGGTAGTTGTTATTGTAATTGTTGTTGTAGTTGTTATTGTAGCCTTGATGATGGTTGAATCTTCCTCTTGATTGTATATGGCCACCTCTTTGGAAACCTCTACCTCTCTGATTCTTGAAGTTCATGTGACACTCATCTATAGTGTGATTTGATAAACCACAAATAGTACATGGGGAAGAGTTGAAAGGTCTCCCCCTACCTTCCTTACCTCCTCCCCTCTACCTCTTGAGTTTCTACCTCTCCCTACATAGTTAGCTTGAGAGGATGTACCTTCATCCTCAATCTTTTTGCTTTTCTCTTTCTCTTTAGACTTGCCTTTATCTGTATATAGAGTAGAAGAGTTATTACCTCTTGATGAATCTCCATTTTTGTTGAGCTTGGCTTCATGGGTAAAGAGTTGCCCCATGAGTGTGGTAAGATCTGGAATCTGCATGTCCACGTACAAGTCCATGGCAGTTGTGAAGCTCTCCCATTTGTCATCTGCCTTAATGCCATTGATCACTTGTCTCACAATTTGCTCCTCTTCAATCTCCTCTCCTATGCTTGCCAATTTGTCAGCCACATCCTTGACTTTGGTCACATACTCTGAGATGCTTTTCTTGGGTTTCTTTCTTTGAGTGGTAAACTCAATCCACAATTGGTTCTTCCTAGCCCTTGTGTTGGAAGAAAAATATGATGACAATGTATCCCAAGTCTCTTGGGATGTCTTACAATTCCTAATGTGTGGAAGAAGAAATTCAATGATATAGTCAAGTAAGTATGACCTTGCTAATGCATCCTTGGCACACCATGAATTTAGTCTTTCATGTTCCTCTCTTGTAGGTTGTCCTTTGCTTCTGAAAATGGGCATCTCCTCATCTCCTGAGATGTATCCATAGAGACTCCTTCCTTGCAAGTATGTCTTCATCCTCAAAGACCATGCTTGGTAGTTATTCCTATCCAATTTATCAATGAAAGAAGGAAAACCATCTCCCGTTTTACCTTAGCTTTGCTCTGATACCACTATGGGAAATATGGATGGACACTCAAAGAAATGCGTTGGTACTGCTAATCCCTGCTTTGTACCAGCCCTCTTTCACTTCAGAGTTGAGTTGTAGGACCTTTTAGCTTTCTAATGGCACTAAATACGTGCCTATGTACTTTGGAGATGATCCATGTAATGATTGATCCAACACAAATAACTTCACAATTCACAAATCATCAAAAACCTTCTATTTTGGTTCACACACCTACTGGTTGTTAAGCTTAGTGCTCCCACTACAATATGAATTAGAAAACTTCCTTCTAGAGATATCAAATTAGCTTAAAGAGACAAAGATTCCAATTGGGATCACTTAAAATGATGGACTATACACAGAGCAATCAATTTAGCAAGTGTAGCATTACCCCTGATTTTTTAGGACCTCTGTAGAGAATGAGCAGTGACCACTTCGAGCCGCTTTTCTCCCAATCCACTAAATGGAATGTCTTGAAAATTTTTCATCATCTAGTAGGCTTAGAAAGAGCCATAGAATATTAAAAATGGTTGAGTAATTACTGAGATATGAGCAAGACAAGAACACTATCTTGACTGACAATGATAGAGAGATCAACAGATATAAGCAATGATGTATTGTATTATATGACAATGTTGTACATGACCATTGGCATGATAATCAATTCCCAATGATAATGGAAATGTAGGATATGGTATGATCCTCTCTATTACATCAAATGATAAAAGTTTTGAAGTGTTCTTTTATAATGCTTTTCTTTAAATTTGAATTTGAATTCAAATTTGGCTCTCTCTAGAAAAGTGATCCCCTAATCTAGGAGATATTCTCTCTAAATGAAGTCGTAGCTTTTCATTATATCTAACTCCATGAGTTTAGTGGATTTACAAAGAGTTTTTTAGATGTAGATGCCTTTTACAAAGGATAAAAGGTAACTATCCATAAGCAATGGTTCTCATGGGTCTTCAATCATTCTCACATAAAGTCTTCTCATGCCTAGCCAAGTGAGTAGGCTTGGAACCAGCATCAACGTTGTTGAACTAAAGAATGGTTGATTGAAAAATCTCTTTTGCTTTTAGACAAAGAATTTTCAAGTGTAAGAAGCCACCGCCTTTGAGATATCATAGAGTGTTTTACCTTGAGAGAAACAAGATTAAAAGCAAGTGGCCTCCGCATGAGGGGTGTGAATATGTTATGAACCTTTTTTGTAATTGAAAGAACTTGGAGAAGCTTGTAGAAGGTAGAAAAATGTGTTTCGAAGCGACGAAGTTTGGTCTAGCCAACCGGCACAAGATCAGCCCTTGAGCTTATGGAGACTCAAGTGGACCTTATATTCATGTGATAAGTGCAAAGAAACACACTATGTACTTTGGAGCATCAAAGAGAATGAGTCTATACAAAACAGATAGGTTCGCAGGTCGACTAGCTCAAAAAACTTACTATCTATGGAAGAGACAATGAACTTCAAATGTGCATAGCGACCAGCGTGATTACAATTAGAAAAAATACTTGTATGTGAGTGATACACATAGGGTTGAGTGTATATAATGCACAAAAGTAAAAGGAATAAGAAAAATATGCTATAGGAATGAATGCGACATTCACTGGTGGTACTTCCTATTTTTCAGGAATACGTAGAGATTGACCCCGAGACAGAAGAACTCATCTTTCACTCAATTTGGAGCTGTGGAGAGAGAGCACAAGCCTCTGCAAAATTATTGTTGGTGAAGAAGATGATGCAGAGAATTGAAGGAGCAAGACAATGATGGTCACAAGTGTACGTATATTGCTTCCATGTAATGTACAAGTGATTTCCAGTCTTTATATAGACTCTAAGAGTGTTCCACTACTTCTACAAGTGAAATTTGAATTCAAATGAAGGTGGGAATGGTTGTTGGAGGGAATCAATTCACTTCCCTACAATCTAGGAAAAGTGAAGATCTACTTTGGTCTACTTTTAGGTGATTTGATTGCTTGATTGAATACAACTTCAAACACCACAAATTTGTGGGATTTGGGCTCTATCTTTCTACCTTTACATCTGTAAAGCTCAAGGCTTTTACAACGGTAAATGAACCATGAAAAAATCTCTCAAAAAAATACAATAAATGAGGATAAGAAAAAGAACTCTCCAACGGATATTCTTTCGACGCGATAACCTTTGATGTAGATCAAATCCATCTCAAGCATAGTGTAAGCTCAATGTTCCAACAGCTCCCCCTCAAGATAATGTATGTTTGAGTCTTCATTCTTTGATAGATTGAATACCTGCCATAGCTTTGAATCTATAAAGGTTTATTCCATCAAGTGCCTTCGTCATCATATCCGCTACTTGCTTTTCAGTTGGAACATAAGAAATGTCAATCTCCTTTGCCATGAGCTTCTCCCTGATGAAGTGGTAATGGACTTCTATGTGCTTGGTTCTCGCATGGAAAATAGGACTTGCCGCTAGATGCATGGAACTTACATTAACTCCAAATATGTGAGGTTTGGTACTCACAAGTACCAAATCCGTATACAATGCTTTTAACCATATTGCCTCTTGAGTTGCTATGGTCACGCCTCTGTACTCTGCTTCAGTTGAAGATAAAGCAAGTGTTGGTTGCTTCTTGGAACTCCATGGCACTAGCTTCGAACCTGCAAATGCTAAGTAACCAGATGTACTTTTTCTATCATCCTTAGCTCCTGCCCAATCTGCATCTGAGTAGATTTTGATATCCAAATCTGAAGAGTAAGGATAGAATATACCTTCGTTGATTGTACCTTTGAGATACTTAAGTACTCTCTTAGCCGCATCCATGTTTGGTCTTCTCAGTGAGTGCATGAACTTACTAAGCACTCCCACACTATATGAGATGTCTGCCCCTATATGAGTAATCAAGCTACCTACCAAACTTTGATATTCTTTAATGTCTTCAATTTTCTCACCTTCATAAACACTAAGTTTATGATTCATCTCCAAAGGTGTACCTACAGGTTTAGTGTTCTCCATTTTGAACTTGAGAAGAAGATCCTGAATGTATCTTCTTTGAGTCAAATACATTCCTTCATCTGTGTATATCACCTGCATACCTAGGAAATATGTGAGCTCACCTACTTCATTGATTTTGAACTCCTCTTGCATGTGTCTCTTGATCCTTTGAATGCCATTTAGATCATCACATGTCACATTAATATCATCTACATATACACATAGATAAATAACCTCATTGTGATCCCTTTTGATGAATAGAGAAGGATCTGAGTTGCTTGGTTTGAATCCTTGATCTTGAAGGTATGTAAGCAACCTGTAATTCCAAGCTCTAGGAGCTTGTTTCAATCCATACAATGCTTTCTTAAGTCTGCAAACATAAGATGGATGATTAGGGTTTTCAAAACCTCGTGGTTGTGACATGTATACCTCTTCACTTATCCAACCATTTATGAATGCATTTTTCACATCAAGTTGGAGGATTCTCCAATTCCTTGCAGCAGCTACACTTATCAATGTCCTGATTGTAGTCATCTTTGCACCTGGTGAGAATCCTCATACTCTATACCATGAGTTTGTGAGCATCCTTTGGCAACTAATCTTGCCTTGTACTTGCAAACTGATCCATCTGAGTTTCTTTTAACTTTATATACCCATCTGCAACCAATTACCTTTTGATTCGGCGACATTGGAACCAAATCCCAAGTGTCCATCTCCTTCAATGCATCTATCTCTTCTTTCATGGCCTTTTCCCAATTAGGGTTTCCCTTTGCCTCTTCATAGGTTGCGGGTTCCTCTGAAATAGAGTCTTTTGCCAAGTATATTTAATGCTTCGTAATAAATGTGGAATCATATCCATACCTTTCTGGTTGTTTCTTCTCTCTTGTTGATCTTCTAGGTACTTGTTTAGAGCATTCTCCAACCTCTTGCATCTTTGCTTTGCCTCTTGACTTCCATAGCTTGGAATCCTTTTCTCTTTCATCTTGGTCATCGTCTGTATCACTTCTTGGATCCTAGACCTGTGTATCATGTTTGATTCCTAATTGATGAGAGTCAGAATCAAGATCATATGGTAGTGTTACCTTTTGTTTGTCTTCATCATACCAAGACTTGTGTTCTTCAAACACAACATCTCTACTTGTAGTGAATTGCTTGGTTGAAGGATTGAAGAAGATGTAACCCATCTGAGTTGAATCATATCCAATAAACACTGCTTTTGTTGCCCTTTCATCTAGCTTACCTCTTATTTGTGATGGTACATGAACATAAGCTAAACAACCAAAAACCTTGCAATATCCAAGACTAGGTTTTCTTCCATGACATGCTTCATAAGGAGTCATACCTTGAAGTGATTTGGATGGTAATCTATTGACAAGGTACACAGCAGTTGAAATAGCTTCTGCCCATAGATAATGTGGCAACTTCTTCTCTTCAAGCATTGTTTGGGCTGATCCAACCAATGTCTTGTTTCTCCTCTCTGCAATTCCATTTAGTTGAGGAGAATACCTAGTAGTCACTTCCCTTTTGATACCTTTGTCCTACAAGAACTCATCAAAATCTTTGGAGAAGTATTCTCCCCCTCCATCAGATCTGAGCTTCTTTCTACTATGGTCTTCAATAAATGAGACATAATACCTTGATCCAGCCAATGAAGGTTCTTGACTTGGTCCCCATACATCTGTATGTACTAAGTCCAATAAGTTGTTATGGATGTAGCCTTTGTGGTTGAATGGTTGTCTTTGTGCCTTCCCAATCTGACATGCATCACACCTGTTGATCATGTGTTGCTTTGATACATTCGACAGTCCTAGAACACTTTGATCCCTGCATATATCCTTCAAGGTTCTTTCATTCACATGAGCAAGTCTCCTATGCCACACTTCAAGCTCACTTAGGGTTTGAGACCCAAAGTTGAATAGAGCGATGTTCCTGGTTTCTCCTACTTCAAAAGTAAAGACCCTACCATGCTTCTCACCTCGGGCTATCTTTTTGAAGCCTTGACATGGATCTTCCACAAAAGCTCCATGTTGGGTGAACCTAACTTGCAGGACTTTTTCAACTATTTGGCCTACACTTATCAGGTTTTTAGTGATAGTGGGTACATAGAGAACCTTACTCAGAATGTTTTTCCTTCCATTCGAAGCTTTGACATTACCAATCTTCTCCACATTGTGCTTCGTGTCATCCCCTGTTTGCACTTCATGTCTATGCTTTGGACTTTCCAAATCAGATAGAAGAGCAATGTTGCCTGCAACATGATTCGAACATCCTGAATCTATGTAGAACAAATGATCATCTTCTTTACCTTCTTTGTGGCTTAGATTCATAAAAAGCAATGAGTCTTCATGTGGTTAATCTTCTGAATCATTTTTGTAGTCCCTTCTATTATAGCTTCTATTGTTATTGTTGAAGTTGTGTCCACCTCTGCCTCTATTGCTGCCATATCCACCTCTTCCACTTCCTTTCTGGGTCTTCCCATTGAACTAGCTATTCTGAGTGGTGTGGTTGGTCTTATCACATATGGCACAAGGTTGAACATTCTCACCTTTGGCTTTGTTTTTCTTTGGTCCTTTCTTCTTCCCTTTCCACTTGATCTTGCTTGCAAAGTTGGCTTGGGAAGTCTCTTCTTCATCTTCTTCCTTCTTCTTGCCTTTGTACTTCTTATCCTTCTTATCTACATATACAACACTAGTTGAATTACCATGATAAGAGTTACCTTCCTTTATGATATTGTTGGCTTCTTGATTGAAGAGTTGTCCAAGAAATATGTTGAAGTCTGGAGTTTTCACATCCATGATGAGATCATAAGCCGCCGTGAAGGATTGCCATTGCTTATCACTTCGAATGCCGTTGAGAATTTGCCTCATGATGACCTCTTCTTCAATGAGCTCTCCAATGGATGCTAACTGATCTGCAACCTCCTTGACCTTGGTAACAAACTCTATGATGGTTTGTGTAGGTGTTCCATTGCGTGTAGCTGCACCTCTACCCGTGCTCAATGAGTTTTTCCAAGTTCTTCAATCGTCTTCATCCATGTGGGAGTTGGAAGTTCAAAAGTCGTTTGGACTTCGGCCATGACTCGTCCACCTGGGATGGGTTGGGGTTCATATGCTTCTTCAAAAGTTTCCTCCATTGGAATGGTTACTGTTTCTTCCTCTGCTGGTAGTTCCGGCGGGGAGTCTGGCCTGGGGGGTGCTTCATATATTGCTATCCGTGATTGAAGAGTTGATACCTGGGCCCGTAATGCGTTGAGTTCCTCTAGGATGTCAGGAGATGGGTCCACAGGGGCTGGTAGTCCTTGTGGTAAAGATGCTCTTAACTACAATATCTTGTGTTCATCTTTGAGCTTCTAAAACTCCTCCTTCATGTTGTCATACTCATCTAACAATCTGACATGATCATCTAGCAACATTTTCATAGATTCGGAGGGCACGACCTTGAAACGGCTGGGACTTAATGGTTGGTCGGGTTGATCTAGGGCAGCTTCTAAATTCTCTTTGTTCTGTTCTTGTAAACACTGATTCTCTTCTTTCGCTGCTGCCAAGTGTCGTCTGAGTAAGCTCATGTTTCTCGTTCATGTTGCATTGCGAATAGTCTGTGCCCTTAACAAGTTATCGATATCTGTGACAGCCTCTTTCGTCTTTTCTTCACTTTCTAGTTCAAGTTTATGATATGCCTCTCATAGCTCTTGGTAGCGGGTGTTCAGTGGGGCATTCTCGATGGTCAATGAATTGAGCTGCGACTGCAAATCATTGGTTGTCTTCTGCAGTGTCTGATAATTAGTTCCAAGCGATGCAAACTCATCTCTTACTTGCGTCATACATGTGAACATCTGTCGAAATGCAGTGTCTATAGTGGGTGATAATATGAGTGATGGAGTGAATGCAGTTGCGGTGTGTGTGGGTTTCGATGCAAAGGGAAAGGGAAATGAGGATGGGAATGTGGATGCAGTGGTGATTGTGGAAAATTGTGATGTGCCTAATAGGGTGGTATAATGGAAGATGTGAGTGGTGGTGCGGTGGGCGGTGATATATCCATGTCATTGGATCTGTTATCAAGTGCGGTGACTGTGAATAATGGAGTGATAGTGGGTGTGTGCATGGGTGTAAATACCGGATTTACAAAGGTTGAAGAGTAATTTAGAGAGGGGTTCTCTTGTACTCCTTGGTGGAAAGGGGAAAAAGGAATTATGGTGGGTCTGGGAGGTGAAACTGGGGAGAATGTTAATGGTGGTGGGAATGGGAAAAGGTGTCTTGGAGGTGTGGGGAAGGATGGGAAGGATGGAGGGGGAAATGGGTTGGGTAGAAAGGCAGATGTCGTAGGAGGAAAACTAGGTTGGGTGGGTGCGGACATGGTGAGAGGAATGGATGTTACAAGGGCTTCTGCTACTTCACCATGGAAGGAGGTGGATGTTCTAGGAGAAGGAGGGTGTATGGGGGAGACTGGATGGATGGCAGGTGAAGGAAGAGCAGTTGGGGTGGTGGGTACTTCGGTAATCGCGATGGGTATGTATAGTAGTAGTGTGGGATGGGGAGTCGATGACAATGGTGTCTTCTGCCGATGAGCCTTCAGGGACAAGATGTGCTTCCCTGGCCTGTTCTAAAGATTGGGCACCCGTCGATACATGAATGTACTCACCAGGTTTTGATAAGAGTCGTACTCATCGGGGGTCATATTGTGGTAATGGCTTCCTCTGCAAATATCTTAATGCTTCATTAGATCCCACGGATTTGACAAGTTCCTTGAAGCCTTTGATGTATACTTCTTCGAAACCGCTTGTGACGAGTTCTTGTTCTATGAGTGCTTGGCTCTCTTCCTCAGTTAACTTCTTACGTGCCCAAACTTTTTCCATAGTGCGATATAATTTTTTGATGGCCAGCGTGTAAGCTGCTGCTTCAAAGGTTTCATCTTCATGCGTGCTGGTATCACCCTGGGTGTCCCTGTGCTGTTCTTGCTCATCTGTCTGCACATTTTCTTGGGATTCATGAGTGCCCTGGCTAGCTTCGTCATCACCATCATCTTCATTTGTTTCTGTTCTTTCTCCGCCCGAGCTGGATACTACTTGTTCTTGTTGTTGATTAGGTGGAGTGGTCGGGTAGCTTGGACGTTCATATTCCTGAGAGAAAATATGGCCTTCAAAAAACTGAAATTCATTTGAGAAAGCGTCCGGCATTTCAAAATCAAACGTTGTATCTAGTGGCTCTGCTTCCAGGTTGGGTATCGGAAAAGAGAATGCTTCCGCACCAATAGTGGTGGGAACTTCTGCTGCAGTAGTTGGAGGTTCCTGAACTGATGTTGCCTGTGAGGTCACTGCACTGGTAGTTCCTTCTGTAACAATAGGTCGAGATAATCATATGTGAATAGGTTGTACAGTTACAGGGGCTTTTGTAGGAGACTGTTCTGGAGAGGGTTGCGGTGACGGTGATTCTAGAACTTGGAGGCATGGAATGGTTCCTCTCATGCGCTTTCCTGCTCATCCCTTGCTAGACTTCCTAGCTTTCTTTGCTATCCCCTTGAATTCTTTCAACTTCTCGCTTGTCATTACATGCTCGATTGGTAAATCGTATGCCACACACATATATACAATTCTCGTAAGGGTGCAGCATCCATTGATTACTTTCTTTCTTTCCCATCTATGTTGTGCTAAGTACAACTAATCAATTATCCAGCTTGCTAGGTCTACCGTTTGAGGTCCAATACATGCTAAATATAAACCAAAGATGCGTTTGTGGGGCATGGTGAATCGATCCTGAGCTGGAAATGTGAAATGTTGCATGCATATCCTTAATGGCTTAGATAGCTCAGGTGTGATAGCAGAAATATCTTCCTATTTAGTAACATCCCCATGTTTCATAGGCTCTGGAATTCGCCTTTCTCATTCTGTCAGCGTATGCGTTCCATGTATCTTAATAGCAACTCTAATCAAATCTTTAGACATATAAAACTTCTTATATGGCGGATCATTTACCAAAGATGGAAAAATGAATGTTCCTGGCAAATCTTTGTTCTTTGAAACTATCAATGTTGTTACCTAGTGGTAGCATGTGTAGAAATCCGGTTTAGGCAAAGGATCACTGAAATATTCTGTGAAGCTTGCTCTTGCCCAAACATGCGTTAAGTCTTCTATGTTCTGTAGTCCTTCGAACTCTCTTGAGAAAAATTGGCACTTGGCCCATGTACGGGTATCAAAAGTCAAGTTGGCCTCAAAAATAAAATCTACGTCTGCCAACGGGCCTGCTAATCCTTGGAACCAATGAGAGTTGCGATGAATCTTCTCAGTATATCCCCTCGGAGGGTCGTCAATTGGCATAGGTCCTGGAAATCCCTGAAATTCTGGTGGTTGAGCCATAGGATGTGGCTCTGCCAGTAATTGGCCAATATTCGCCATGGGTACACTAGGGCCAGCTTCAGATGGTCCTTCTGCCTGCATGATGAATGATGTGAGTGTGTAGGAGATCTGCTACAAAAGATTAACACATTAATATGGAAATTAATCATGATCCCATTAAAGTGAGACCGCAATCCCTTTCCATAACCGATGTGTAACCCGTGTAGCCGAGTGTTGTGATGTGGTTTATGGAATGATGTTTTGCAAAACTAATGTAGGTCTCTAGACACCTACATGCTTCAGATAATGCATACACTTATTGATAAGGTGTTATTACATGTGATGTTGGGTTATAGTGTGTGGATTTGTACAAGGTTTAGGTGTGGATGAATTATTATAAGGGTCTTGTTTAGTCGGGGTGGGAGTAAGGTTAGAGAAGGTGGTCGGAGAAGTCGTTTGGATATGTTTCGGTATCCACTTCCTAAGAGTTTTTGAGTGGGTGATATGTTTTTTTTGAGGGACAAAAGTTGATATCGGATGTGGTGGTATTGAGGGGTGAAGAGATTTCTCAAGGGTATATATTACGTGGCTTGAGGGTTGAGCTATAATACACTGTTTGGGTACCCAAATCTGCGTGGGTGTGGGTCGATTTGTAAGGTACTTCTTGGCGATCCAAATCTGCCGACTGTTCGTACTCGTAGAAGAAGGTCGAAAAGATGTTGAATATTGACTCTGCTTCTGCCTTGACTTCTTCTTGTCAATGTCTACTTTGTTGAATTATATCGGTGGTTGCTATCCTTTTGGCACCAATATTTGTCTCGTGCCTCTTAATTTGTGATATTGACAGTGTTGCTTTCTTCCTTGTGTCATCTGATATTGTTGACAGTCTGGGTTCCTCCGTTGTGGTTGACTCCTTTGTGGTTGAGGTTGAGAGGTCGGATGGACACTCTGCTTTGGAAAAGAAGGGAGGCCCAACACTTGCGAAACCTGCCCATTAGGAAGTGTTCCGTTTTGTACTGTTAATCTAGGCCACTCCGCAGTAAGTGTGCAAGGATGGGCACCGCAGGGTGTTTTGCCCATGTGGCTGCTGATGCAGTCCACCTGACCGCTGATGTAACCCGCCTGACTACTGATGGTGCCCATTTGACCAAGTGGTTGGGTGGTTGCCCCTTCTAATTTGCAAGAAGCCCAAGGGAAAATCTCCTAACATCCTTCTGATTGACAATTGTCCATCGCCAAGCCCACGTGGGTTGGTGTAGACATAACGTGACTTATCGGCCCGAAAATCTTAAGGTCTTCTGTCGCACACATTTTATAGGGTCTAGGGTTACAAACCTCAGGCGGAGGGTTGTTAGGGAAGTCAAGCGGTATCACTCGCTGTTGATCTAAGGTTCCAATTTGCAAGGAGCCTTGTCTAAGCTTTAGGTCCACTGAGTGATCGTACAGCCAATCTTGGCCAAGGACTAGGGGTTCTATCAGGTCGTCATCATGGCACACTAGTAGCTTCACTATCAAGGTCACTTCTTTTATGAGGATAGAAAGGTTCACCTCACCCATGCAAGGGGTTTCCATGCCTCCTAGCCCTATGAGGTATGCCTCAATTGGCCGCATTTCTATTCCTGAGTCCTTATAGTGGGACCATCTAATCGCACTAGTCGCACCACCTGAGTCAATTAAAGCCCTGAGCTCTTGGCAAGGGTTGTCGTGCTCCAGCCTGAATGTAATGAATGGTCTCCTGTCCACTATGCTAGGATGAGTGGTTGATTTTACTTGGCACATGGCCATGGGATATCTGGGTGTTGTTTCCAGATGGTTATAATGTTTTCTCCCTAGTCCTTGTCTTCTTAGCTTCATGCGCTTAATGCATTCTATAGCTTCTGCCTGAGCTTCGGCTCGTATCCTATTTTCTTCCTCCTTACGCTTCTTTGTCAACGTGAGTCGTCTAAGCATATCATCAGTAAGAGGTTCTTGATAAAGCTTGACTCTACAGCTACTAATGTAATTAGGCATTATGTCTCCTTCAAGGGTGGCTAATTGTACTGCTCCACTTGTTGAGAGTCTGTTAATGATCATAGGTCCATAACCTCGGTTTTCTAACTTACGTGCATGTTGTTTCAGCGTATATACTAGGACTAAATCTCCTTCTTTCAAGCCTTTATCTTTCACATGCGCATCAAAATATGCTTTCTGTCGCTTCTTTGCTGCGTATATGCCTACTGCTTCTTTCAGCCTGGTTTCTCCTAATCGTTCCAAGTCCATTATTCTTGCTGATAATTCATGGCCGGTCCACTGATGTTCTTGTGCAACCTTAAGGGTCGGTATTAAGAAGTTCAAAGGAAGCACAACATTCTGACCAAAAACCATCTGAAAGGGAGTTGCATTGAGTACGGTCTTGTAGGCCACTCGATATGCCCAAACAGCGTGGTGTAACTATTTGTCCCAATTTGAATGTTTATTGTTCACGAGTTTCGTCATTACGTTACAAAGGATCTTGTTAGTGCTTTCAGCCTTACCATTGGCCTGAGGATGATATGGTGCGGATTTCTTGTAAATCACCATAAAATCCTATAACAAATATTCAATGACCTGATTTAGAAAGTGAGTTCCTCGATCGCTCACTAACTCTATAGGCAATCCATATCTTGTAAAGACATTTTCAAATAAGAATTTTGCAATCGTGTGTGCATCATTCTTTTTTGTGGCCTTTGCCTCTACCAATTTGGTAAGATAATCTGTCGCAACAATAATGTATTCAGCATGTGTACATTTTGCAGGGGGGTTAATGGGTCCTACAAAGTCTATACCCCACTTAGAAAATGCACATCCTCCCATCATGGGTTTTAATGTCATTTCATCTCCGCGAGTAGGAAATTGAGTTCTTTGGCACACATCACATCTCTTAACATAGGTATGTGCATCCATGTGAAGAGTGGGCCACCATAATCCTACAAAGAGGATGGCTTTGATTATCCTATTGGGTCCAAAATGACCTCCTGTCACACCTTGGTGTGTAGTCTCTAGTATGCTCAAATAATCACTTTCATGAATGCATTGTCTCAAGTATCCATCTCATCCTCATTTGTATAGATTGTCGCCAATAAGTGAATAGTGTTGAGCTTCCTAATGTCATTCCTTGAGGGAATGTTTTCGTCTTCAAGTACGTCACTAAAGTTTCACTCCATTCTGGTGTGAGAGACACGTGATATAATGTAGCATGTTCTACTGGTGGTCTTTCACAACAAACAGGGCATTCTTTACACAACTTGTAGACATCTGCTTCCATCGAAGTCCAATATACTCCTAGTCTATGCAAAGTCTGCAATGTACGATGTTTTGAATGATGTTGCTTTAATGCACCTACATGTGCTAATTGCAACCAATTTGCATGTTCTGATTCATCTACACAACAAGCAAATTGTTGTGTAGATGTGCTAATTGCAACCAATTTGCATGTTCACAATACCTATCACGTTGATGGGTGTCACATTTGAAGCATTAGCAGGGTTCTTAGGACAGTCTTTTATGACATGCTCTTTCCACAGTCGGCGCAAAAGCCCTATATGTTATAGTATTGTGACTGTCCTGCTATAGGAGGATGTGGAGAATCCTTTATGAAATGGTCTCCTTGGCACCTAAAGCATGGTCCTCTAGGGCCCTGTGGTCTTTGCTGTCTCAATTGGGGCCGCAGATTTGGGTTTGTGTACATCATGTTAAAATAGTCGCGCTCCCAACTAGGTTCTAACGGTGGGCTATGGTACTGATATGGTTCCACATGTTCTGGTGACTCCGAATAATATGCAGGTGGACTGTCTACATGCGTAGAGTCAAAACTGTTAGAGTTCGGATCACTGTTAGTAATTAGGGGTGAAACAGGAACTAAAGCCCTACTTAGGTTCTCTTCTACAGCAGCATATTTAACTGAGATGACATTCACTGGTAGGGGTGGCTGCTGAGCTAAGACAGGTTGTGGTCTCTGTTGAGCCTGATATGGATAGTTTTGAGGAGGCCTATAGTAATGAGGCTGAGCATTGTATTGGCCTTGATACCTACCTGGTTGTGCGTATGCTTGCGGGTAGTTCTGTCTTACTGTTTGTTTGTTGTATGGGCAGTCTTGAGCCGTGTGATTTGTGCATCTTCTCTGAATTGTACAGTATTGGCCACTAGGGTTGGCTTGCGGTTGTGTTGCATTGGGACACACATTCGCCATATGATCACCACCACAGGTGTAACAACGCTTATTTGTTGTTAACCTAGGCATCTGTTTGCTAGAAACTCTTAGTTTCTAGGCCACTTTTTCTGCTAGGTCTTCTATTGAGGTGGACAATTTTGTGGAGGCTAGAGATGAACAGTCTGAGTCCTTATAAACCTTTGAGAGTTCCAACTCGTCTCCTAAGTTGTTCTCAATGTCTATGCAAATTCTTACACACTGCTCTAGTGTTCTGGGTTCCTTCAAGTATACATAGGAGCGTAGTTTAGAGCTCAACATGCCATCTAAAAACAATGACACTTGCTTGGCCTGTGAGGGTAGCTCTTGCATAGGACATCTTTCCACATATTGTCTAAACCTACGTCCTACAAGTCTAACTGTTTCTTGAGGGGTCTATTTAAAGCTATGAATCAACGAAGATGTGTCATGTCTGATCCCACTTTTAGAGAATTCAGTGATGAATGACTCTAAAAAAGTGATGAATATCTCTAAATTGCCTTTGTTGGAGAGATTGGAACCAAGTTAAAGCAGTATTCTTTAACGTTAGTCCAAATGCGTTATATTGCGTGAACATGTCTTCTACTTGCTCTGCTCGTAACACTTGCTTAAATTCTGCAACATGATCATAGGGATCTCCAGTCCCATCAAAGTAGTTTTTCATGGATTTTACTAACTGAGTGGGTTTCAATATTTTGGTGTGTTCACGTGGTCTAGGTAGAGGAAAATCATCTCTACCACGTGGCATTCTTTGTCTTTCCACTCTATCTGTGTCTATGGTGGTTCTATCTCTCCCTATGGGATGAGTGAAACTGACTTCTGGTCTCTCTTTGTTCTTCTCCCTTTGGTTAGCATGGGCTGAGGATGTTCCTGCCCCCTGATGGCTCGTGTTTACATTTGCTCGTGATGGAGGGAATACTAAATCACCTCTCCATGTATATGTGTTTCTTGCGTGCTCTGGCACTACAAATACTCTTTCTGAAGTTTCATCCAGGTATACGACCTTTCTAGGTGTATCCGGGTCCTTGAATTCATAAATCGTGATGGAGCCTATCTCACTAGGTTGTTCCATTCTATATCTCCAAAATGCTTCGTCTGTTTCTTTGTTTACAAATAATTATATGCTTATGTTATCCTGAGGGGTCCAATCTAGAACTAGTACTCGTGTCAGTACAGATTTCCCTCTAGGTGTCCTAGGTTCTTCTCCTACTGGTTCTTTTCCTTGGGATTTAGCTTCCATCTTTAATTGAATTACTCCGAACTCATTCGTATTATTTGGCTGAGTACTTATGATGTACATCGTTCCTTCTTTGTCTATGTATGCGTCTCTCTCAAATTTTACCACTAGACGTTCCAATCCAATGGGTTGATCAGGATTGTGCATTTGCACCACTTGTCTTCGCAAACCATCCTCATAGATGTGAGCACCTAAGCGGTTGGTTCGGAGAAATTCTAACTGAGTTCTATAGGGTCCTTCAGGTTTTTCCAACTATGCTATGTTCGACCCTCCTTCTGGTCTTTCCGTGCTAAAAGCCATTTCTGATTCACTCGTATCTGAGCTCAACTCGTAGGGATAACTATTATTCAACTACTGTGCCCACGATCGTGCAGTAGTTCCTATGCGTGCTTCTGATGATCTAAGGCTTCGTCGGTCTGACTTACCTATATGCTTGCCCGATCTAAGGTTCATGAATTTACTTCCTTGCACTCTCTGATCGTCAATCGTTCTTTGTTCTTTTTTGCTTGATTCTTTTTAAATGTCTTTAAGTTCTTGTCTTGTCTAACTATAAGCGTCAGGAATCAACTTTCTATGGTACTTTTGAGTTCTCGTTCCATTAGACTTTAATTCTTTTCTTTAGGTTTTCGTATCACACACCTTTACTTTAGTCTTGGACTTAAAAAATTTAATCTCTTGAACTTGAGACGTTCCTATCGTCGTTAATCTAATCCACAATGCTAACGTGTAGCCTAAGCTAATAATTGACTGAGGGGGTTGAGTAATCTTCCAACCTCAAGTCAGATCCTTTGGTTGCTCTGATGCCCAAGAAGCCGTGCTTCTCAAGCCCTGCGTCCTTTACTGCCTTGCCTTGATTGCCCTTGATTGTCCTTGCTAGACCTGTAAAATTCCACTATTAGACCAATTCTCAAATGGATGATTAAGCACTTGAGTATATACACTAAAGTCCCTTCCCTTTTGCCCAAATTTTAATGCTGCCCCCTGGCTTTTCTAGTCCTACACTAGCTCAAAAAACGGACTTCGGATGAAAAAGATATGACCGTTCAGGTCCTCGGGGGTAAAAACTGACAAACATGCTTTTCTCCAAATATGAGCTTAGGGGTCTCCTATGAGTCTTATCACCCAAAAATTTGCCAAAAATAGCACCAAAATTAGTCAAACAATCAAACCCTAAAAATTGCATTTGGGGTGAGCAATCGCGATGGTCTGAGATAATCGCGATGGTCAGGGACCGTCGCGATGGTCCAGGTGAACCATCGCGATGGCATGGCACAATTGCAATCGTCCGATGGAGCGAAGTGTCGTGATGGTCTGAAATGTAGGCAGTCGCGATGGCGTATCAATCGAGGATCGCGATGGTCCAAAGGGAACAATCGTGATGGTGTCAATGAACCGTCCCGATGGTCTAATCCGTGAGCAATCGCGATAGCTTAGGTCAACGGTCAACGGTCAACGGGACAATCACGATGGCATGAGCCCGTCGTGATGGTCACAAAGCACGATGGTGTGAGCCAATCGTGATGGTTCGAATTTGAGGTGTCGCGATGGTCTGAGGGTATCGTCGCGATGGTCTAGCTTGCCATGTGGCAGCATCGGCGCGATGGCATGAGCCAATTGCGATGGCGTGGGATCGACGGGATCGTCGCAATGGTCAAGGATGTCGCGATGGCTCAAGTGAACCGTCGCGATGGCGTGAGACTGTCGCGATGGTCCGGCCGAGTCGTCGCGATGGCGTGAGCCAATCGCGATGGTGTGACACAATCGCGATGGCGTGAGCCAATCACGATGGTCCACCAAATCACTGATTTTGCAAATGCAACCTTGGATTCCTATGTGCGCAAGGGTCGCCTATACAATGGTGAACTCGCCTACCTTAAATTTCGAACTTGGCAAACCATCGTGATGGTCTGACACAGTCGGCATTTTTTGACAGAAAGTGATTTTCTTACCTTTTTGCAGCTTTCCTGATGCTCTGGAGCACTGTACCTACAAGAAAACTCAAAAACACAAAAGCACAGACAAGCACAAAAGCTCACTCTCTCTCTCTCTCGCATGCACAAATGAGGGGAAATGAGGAGAATGGGTGGATATGGTGAATTTTCTGATTTTTTTGGAGTGGAAGATGATGATGCGGTGATGAAGATGGAGTGTGGGGGAGGTGAAAAACACTAAAAACTAACTAAAAACAACAACAAAACCCCCGCAACGGTGCCAAATTTGGTGTTGCTATAGCACAATGGTGAGAACCATGTTAAGAAGCTCCACCTCCTTAATGTCAATCCGCGGAAGAGATAGGAGTGATATGAAGATCGTGATTGTGAGATGTAGTGAGAGTGAAGGTGAGAAGCATAGAGATGCACACACACATACACACACATACACACACACATGTAGGAGACAAGCAAGATACAATGGAAGGTAGGAAATCAAGTCTATTACTCAAGAACACTCTTACAAGCTCAAGCTCACTCTAGCTCATACAAGTCTACACTAGCTAACCTCAAAAATGAGCTCTTTAGCTCTTTTTATAGATTCTAGACTAGTTTTGACCAGTTTCACATCTAGTGTCCGACATAGTTAAAAAATAGGTTCTAGATGCTATTTGAAAGGGTAAACAGTGTCTAAAAATAACCAAAATTGGTATGTTCATTCTACCTAAGCTCTTCAAGCTCGAGGACTCCTCGGCTTGCACAAAATGGAGCTATATTTTACAAAAAAGGTTTTTTTCTATGTTACATATAGTACAAAAGTGATGAAAATCATTGTTGGAAGTTTTGAAAAGTATTCATAAAACATAATTCTTTGAAAAATGATTCAAGTGGCTCCCTGCTACTTCATTATGCTCTATCTTTACATGCTTCCGCATCTTCTATGCCTCTGGCTACTGCCAACAAAGGACATCTTTGATGGTTGGCCATAGCTTGCACATCCGAAATCCCCAAGTAACTATTCTCTTTTTGGCTAGAGCAAATTTCCCATTTTATTTTCTGCTACCCCCTTCTATTAGGGTTGCCCATCTAGAGGAACTTCCGAAAGATTAACCAATGCATGCCCAACCATATTAACTTGGATACAATTCAAGTAAAAAAGCTTGTTGTCGAACTTGGTGAGCACCCAACCCAAACGTTGACCTAACAAGACACTAAGTCACATAGGAGTCCCCAATAGTCTAAAATTGTGACCGATGGGAATCTCTTGAGAACCTTTTTCCAATAGGAACGATGGTTTACTCTAGATGCGGAGGCCTAAAAAATATCCACACGATGCGAAAATGGTGATATACTCCTAGATTCATTCTTTTGTAAAAACGAATTATGTCATTGGTGAAGAGAACCATAACCATCTTATCCCGGCTACAAGGGACATAAATCCCATGAATAAGACCCTAGTGGAGATAGTGGTTAACCAGGTTGTTGAGACTATCAACATGGTTGGCAAGAAGAAGAGAAGCAAGAAGAAGCGAAGCAGGTGGGAAACCCTTTCTAATACAGTGCTTCAAATTAATAGTCTATAAAATATAGCCATAAATGTTAATTCGAATGGTGGAACTTCCATGACGATTGGAATTTATCCTAAAAACTTGAAAGCCACAACCAATATCCTTTAGAGATTGAAGGATGAAATCCTACTCCAATATGTCACAAGCTTTCTAAAAGGGAATCTTGAGGAAGAGAACATTTTGAGAAGACTCCTTGGTAGAATCAATTCGTTCCTAAATTCCAATAATGGCTTCAAGGATGGACCTCCTTTAATGAAGTCCTTTTTATCTTTCATAATCCATGACTATAGATGGTGTGCTATACAATTGGTAGGGAGTTTGGTGAAGTCCTTATATACTATTTGCAACATGGTGATGCATGCCAAAACAAACTCACAAGGATCTCTAGAACCTCCTTGAAGGTCTTGAAAGATTCAATATTGAGACCACGGAGATGGGGTTTCGTAGCAAGTAATAGGGTTATCTAGAAAATCCCTATTATCAGGAAAATATTTTTAGAATTGACACCTAAGATGAAGGCCATGTAGTTATGTCTATAGGAAGGAATTGGATTGGCAAACCCAAGAATTTGGTTGAAGTGTTTGACAATTATCTCATTGTTTTCTTTGTTTGTCGCGCGTTTAGTACCATTGTTGCCAATCATGCATGGAATGGCTTCCTTACTTTTTCTTCTTTTTTTTTCAAAAGGAAGTATAGACTCTTTTTAATTAATAGAAAGAAAATTTGCTAGAAAATTGCTAGAAAACATTACAAAGAAGGTTGATAACACTTTCCCACCCCTCCTGGCAGCCCCTTGCTTTTAATCATTTTTTTCTCGAAGAAAACACTCTATGATGTCTAAAATGTGAGGGCTTCTTAGAGTTGGAAATTCTTTTGCCTAAAACAAAAGAAGGTTTCTTGATCGGCCATTCTTTACGAGGGCTACCAAAGCTAGCGGCACACGTCTCTTCCTAGATCTTCCAAAGGGTCTCACTTGTTGTATGTTACTGTTAGTGTCCATGTGAAAGGCCAAACGGCCACCGGACACTTTTGTATATGTTATTTAATAAAACATATAATGCCTTGGTCAGCCACAGACTGTAAGCTCGATGGCATTTGTAACACCTAAGAAGTCTATGTTCATGGTCCCTGTGTACTCTACTTTTTTGCGTATTCTAAAGCCTCTGTGTGGAGTATTGTGTGTGGTGCTTGGAGCGCAGTTTTCTAGTCCAAGGATATGATCCTGTAGCTCTTGAGAAGGAAAGTACATTGTCGTGCATGGTCATGGAAATAATTCACTGATATCAAACCAATTTGATAGAAAAGCTTTGTTCCTTTTGTGCGAGCAAAGTGAGCACCCGCCCACCCACCCAAGGCTTTCAGCTAAGATGGTGACCAAGGCATAGACCTTGCCATACCTTGTCATCCGAGTCATCGAAGGTTGTTGGCATTGTATCGGGTTTTAGCATTAGAAAGTGAATTAATAACCTCAAGAATCTCAATATCTGAAATGAGAGATTCAAGAAGAGGCTTCATATTTTGTGGAAAACTTTTGGTTCTAACCTAGAGATGGTCACCATGCAGTCATGCCTTTGAGGAGAAAGAGGCATGAAAACCCCCAAAAGCTAGGTAAAGTGATTCACAATAGACGTACTATTTTCTTTATCCATCTTGCACTCAATCCTATTGATATCCACCATGAAATGGATCGCATCCTTGGATTGCTTCTTCCTGAGGAGGTTGCACATCTGTTTAGTAGATTTGTATACCTTTCTTATAGACCAATCTTTAAAGTATACCTGTAGACTCTTTCTTTGAATTTCTTCTTCATATCTCAACATGCCTTTGACTTTCTCAAACCCTCTCTAGTATTGAGAGTGACCAACATTTACTTCTCCTAAAGACACTTCAGCCTTCCATAAAGATTTTCCCTTCTAGCTTGATGAATGTTTTGAAGATTCTTCTAAGCATTGACCATGATTTGTTGTGTCTTCATAAATGCTATCTTGCAACACTAGGCCGGTGGGGAGTGGGTTGAAAAGGCCAGTTCTAGAAACAATATTCTCGTGTTGGACCGATGGGAATGAGAAGGTTGCCATCTTGGCATGAAACCAAGTGGATTTCTTGAGATTGATGACTAGCTTGAAGGTAGGCACAATTGTGTAGGGATTAGAGACAACAAGATCCACACATTGGGAGAGGGAAGGCGGCCCCCACATATTCATTATATTATGTGCAATATAACTCCTTCAACTCTAGCTTTCCTCAAGTCAACTCTAAACTCGAGGTTTGACAAGGAGAAACAAGCCTCAACTTTGGACTCCCCAAGATCCACACGGAGCTTGACTTGGTCCTAGATGTCCTTCTCATAACCATCAATCACCCACCTTCTATTCCTCCATCTATCAAAAAGAGTCTCCACCATATTAAAGTCCCCACAAAGAATGGCATTGAGGGGCAAAGAGTCCAATGATTGCCAAGTGAAAATTATTTTTGAATGGATATTCAGAGCATACACAGTGACTATGGTGAATCGGAGCAATCCCCCAAAGGAAGCACTAATCGATCGATGGTTCTGATCTGCTTATATATCCACAAGTTTAGCATATCAATTACTATTAATGTCGATAGCCAAGCTACCATTTCCTTGGCGGTGTGTGGTGAAGAGCCAGACATCGAATGAAGAAATGTATTTCAGTCTCTTTGAAGGTCCTCCCCATCGATTTGATCTCTTGAAGATAGATGAAGTCCATGTTTGGGCTTTTATCGTGGATCCACTGGCCAATAAGCACCACTCTTAAGGGGTCTGACAACCCTCTCACATTGAAAGATTTGATTACCAAACAAAAATGGACAAGGTAGTTTGTTCAACTTTTTGAGATACAGTCATTTTTCTGCATCAGAGTAAATTTTAATTAGTAGCCATGGCTGAAAGCAATGATCTATCTCGTATGTTGGCCATTGTGGATAAGTTGGATGGTAGCAATTACCCATTATGGGCTTATATGATGTGCCATGTATTGGTTTGGAAGGACTTGGCAATATCATGCAAGGTGTTGAAAAACATCCTATTAC
Source organism: Ceratopteris richardii (assembly GCA_020310875.1). Taxonomy (NCBI): domain Eukaryota; kingdom Viridiplantae; phylum Streptophyta; class Polypodiopsida; order Polypodiales; family Pteridaceae; genus Ceratopteris; species Ceratopteris richardii. The sequence continues at coordinate 83,596,691 of CM035418.1, read as the reverse complement.
ACTTGCAAACATAGTTGTTGAAGGTGATGCAGATGGCATTGAGGATGGTGATATTCGTTAGGTTCATGTTTGTGCTATAGTTCCCGTTGCACCTACTGCAGATCAACTTTGTTTAGATGGCAGAGATGCTCAGGCACATGCATTCATAACCTTGTCTGTCAAGCATGCCATTATTCCTCACATTCAATCTTCTAGAACAACAAAGGATGCATGGGATATACTTACCACTTTATACCAGGCAAGGAATAAGGCACATGGTGATTACCTCCAAAAATAGGTGGAGAGTCAGCACATGAATGAAGGAGATTCCATGGACATTTTTTGATAAAAATCAAGGATTTAAAAGAGCAGTTGATTTTTGATGGTGAAGTCTTGCTTGATAGTTCACGTGTGTAGACTGTTTTGAATGGACTTCCAAATTCATATCAGACTTTTGCTTCTACTTTTTGATTGATGATGAAAGGTAATCCATATGCCTTAACATTAGGGAGTCTTTGTTCTATTGCATGAAGATTAGTCTAGCCAGAATAGGTCCATCATGCGTGCTTAATATCAAGCCTTCTTGGCTAGTTAAAAGGGCAAAGGTAAATGGAGCTCTTCTATTAGTAAGCAGAAATTTGTTGATTTTGCACAATCAAACAAGGATAACAGAGACGAGAAGAAAACAAAATCCCAAACTTGAGGAACCTAGTAAACATGTGTGTGAAGGCTATATTTTGGGCAAAATGCAGTGTTCCTCCTTCCCAAAAGATGGTTCAATTTGAGCTATTAAAAAATTGTAGCTTTTCATAGTGATGCATGTGGTCCGATGCAGACATCTTCTTTTGGGAACTATCTTTACTTCGTGACTTTCCTTAATGATTTTTCTAGGCATGCATGGGTATATCCATTGAAAGAAAAGTACAAAGTGTTTATGTGCTTCAAATAGTTTCTCATTTTGGCTAGAAATATGTCAACGTGTAAAATATGCACCCTCTATTTTGATTGGGAGGGATATATGTCTTCTGATTTTATTGCATTTTTGGTTGAACATGGGATAAAACATCAGTATACACTGCCATATATACCTCAACAGAATGGAGTTCCTAAAAGGAAGAACAGATCACTCATGGAGATGGCAAGGTGTATGGTCAAGAGTTAGGCTTTACCACATAGTTTCTGGCTTGAGGTTCTTATGTGTGCAACATATGAACTTAATATGTGTGCCACTAAAGCATTGCAGTCTATCACTCTAGATGAGAGGCAAAGATTATGGCTAAATGGCTAGTGCAGACTTTGCGAGATAGAAAATAGATGCACCTCTATCATATCATACTTGTTCAGGCTCTCATGGTGCTTCTTTGGCACGAGATTACTATTTTATGGCTCGCTCTAGTCTTTGTGATGAGAAAGAGCTTGTTTTGTTTGATGAAGCACAAAATTCATAAAATTAGATGGATGCTATATAACCAGAATATGATGCTATTATGAAAAATGGTAACTCTTCTTTATGTGAATTACCTCTTGGCAAGAAGGCTATCGGTACTAAATGGGTATACAAGGTGAAGCATAAGCTTGATGGAATAGTTGGCAGCTATAAGGTTAGGCTTGTTGCAAAGGGTTATGCTCAAGAGTGATGCATTGATTTTGATGCAATCATTGTTCCTACATGTCGAATGACTACTTTTCATAGCCTCTCTGCACTTGCAACTCATCATGGTTGGAATGTATATCAATTGGAAATTAAAATCGCATTTTTGAATGGTGACTTGCATGAAGAAGTGTATGTCCTTCAACCTTCTGGCTTTGTGAAAAAAGGGCATGAAAACCAAGTGTGCAGGTTGAAAAAGGTATTATGTGGTTTGAAGCAACCACCACATGCTTGGCATGAAAAGATACATGCCTACTTGATTGCACATGGCTTTGAGAATAGTCGAACTAAGAACACCTTATATGTTAAGCATGCAAATGATGTTCTTCTAATCATTGTTGTCTATGTTGATTACATGCAACTCACTGGTCTTAATGAGAAGCATATTGCTGACTTTAATGCTAATTTAAATGCCTCATTTAAGATGTCAAATTTGGGGAATTTGCATCATTATTTGGGCATCTAGTTTATGCAAGTTAATGGCGCCGGAAGAGCTTTGTGTCAAACACAATATATTAACACATTATTGGAGTGTTTTGGCCTTGAAGACTGCAAAACTATTGCCTACTATGGAAATAGATTTAGGGTTGAGTCTTCATGATGCTAGAGATGCATTTGATGTTGTTCTCTATCACAAGGCTATTGGATGCTTAATTTACATATGCATTACTCCACCAGATATTTAGTTTGTTGTCTTCACAGATGAGTAGGTTGATGCATTGCCCAAGTGTCAACCATTGGCAGGCGGTTAAGCACATCTTTTGCTACTTGAGTGGTACTCGGCTACTTGGATTGTTTTATCCCAAGGAGGATCACTACCGCTAGATTTACATGCTTTCTTTTACTATGACTAGGCTAGTTGCTATTACACTTGTGTCGGAACAAGTGGCAAGCCCAAGTGATGGCTTGGGTCATCAAAAGGCTTAGAAATTTAAAGGAAATGTAAACTCCTTGTACAGTTCACTTGTGAACTACCTCTTGTAATTTTTGAAGACGTTACTTGATGTAAAAGTAAAGAAATCTAAGTGGTTGAATCCTTTTGATTAAAAAGGAAATAAAAACCATGAATTTTGATTAGGTGAGTAGGAGAATCAATCACCAAAAGATTGGAGAGTGATTTTAGGCAAGATTCAAATTCAAATCTTGGCTCCAAAGATGACTATAAATACATGGCTCTTTAGTCGCATTTTGAAGACCTCCGTGAGGTTTATGCCATATCAAGGTGTGGTTTCAAAGCACACATATGTATCAGTAATTCCATTGTATTTTACAATCAATATACTTTCATTTTCATTATCATTTGAGTACATATTTTCATGCTCTTGTGAAGTGTATTGTTCATTGCCATATCTCTCAGTTTTCTCAGTCAAATTGCAAAGATGATTTCTCTAAGCTTGGTGCATCATTTTCAATGATTCAACTTGGTAAAGTTAGCTCTCTAAGTCTACTATATACTAAAAAATTATCATTGCAATTGGATGTTTCGATCATCAGCTATGTTCATTTGAAGTCGATTGTATCACTTCATTTTCTACTTCTCTGTGAGCACTACTTCTTTGAGCTTGGTGCATCATTTTCAGTGATTCAACTTGGTAAAGTTAGCTCTCTAAGTCTACTGTATAGTAAAAAATTCTCATTGAAATTGGATGTTTTGATCGTTAGCTATGTTCATTTGAAGTCGACTGTATCACTTCATTTTCTACTTCTCTGTGAGCACTACTCTAAGAACATTCATCTTCTCAAAGTTGTTTCTCAGTGTGTACTTCACCATTTTCCATGATTCGAAGCTTGTTAGAATCACACAAGGTCTAGTATATGCCTACAAAATATCATAAGCATTGGATTCTTCAATCTTGATATATTGCCATTTTTGTGCTCACAGGTCTCAGTACTGCTATAGCTTGTGAAAATCGAGATGGTCCTATGACTTGCTAAGTTCTTTTCTCCTTGTGTAGTCCATCATTTTTTATGAAATAACTCTTTATTGTTAGCTTAGTATGCTAGTAAGAGTTTCTCAAAAGGAATCAAGTCAATTGCTATTGTGGCCAGAGAATTTTTCAAAATTTTGGACAGGTATATGAACATAAATAGCAAGTTTTTGGCTCTTGAATCTACTTCAACTTATCTGTTTTTATTCATCTTTTTGAGAGTGATCTTCCAAGGTACATAGGGCTTCTAATACATCCTTTGGCAAGATAAAAGGGCCCACCACATATCTCTGAAGTTCATTTGGCTGTTGTAATGCAAATTTTTTGCAGCACTACTACATCTACAAATCCATTTCTTCATAACTTGTGTGTCAACTAGTGGTTTTTGCTTCATGCTTGGTAGCTCATGCATATCTTGGTTGAGCAAGAAGCAACCTACTGTGGCCATGTCTAGTGGCCACATCTAGTTGTGATGCTAAGTATATGGCACCTTTCACAATGATTATTGAGTATGTGTTGCTCAGATGCCTTATGGCTAATTCGGGTGTTGGTCAGTCTTTTGCCACCACCATCTTCACTAACAGTGAGAGTGCATTGGCAATTGCGAGCAACCCTATGTTCCATGCTCGCACTAAGCACATTGAGGTGCACTATCATTATGTTAGGGAGAGCTTCTCTGATGGAGAGATTAGTTTGGCATATGTGCCCACACAGGAGAACATTGCAGATCGTTTCACAAAGTCTCTACCTAGGGAGAAGTTTGAAGCTTTTCGCAAAGCTTTGGGCTTACTTCCTTTTGTGGATTGATTCCACATAGCTTAGAACTTCCTTATACATGTGTGCCAGCTCCTCATTCACTCCATCACTCGCAGGGTAGATTTGTTGATATATTTAGGTAAGTGATGTGTGTGAACATATTAGGACCGCCAAGGCCCTTTTTTCCCTCTTTAAGAGGTTTTTTCCCCTAGCTTGTATATGCGGCTATAACCCTAACTGGTTACTTATCTTTGTACATTCTCTTGATAATACATTAAGTGTTGTGTGTTGTGCTCGAAGCTTCCTCTTCTTCCATGTGTTTTTCGCATGCTTTTGTAGACCTCAAACTCCAACATCTACTTAGTATTGAAAAAAGAAAATATATTTAAGTACAAGCACGTTAATCTTATGATACCATGTAAGAAAGAATTACAAAGGAAAGAGAAGGGATATCGAAAAGAGGCAAGCATAAATATAAAAAATTTAAAATTTCTTGCTTATACCAAGTGTGATGATGGTGGAATTCCCGAACCGTGCTTTGTTGAAGTAAATACCTTTTCAAACATAGGAGGGATAAGTCTAACCTAGGTGTTGAGGGACATACTAAAATGCCTACTGTTGCTCGAAGAACAGATTCACACAATTTTCTCTTTCCTATCAGATGGGAATATATTCCTTACATAGCTTTAGATCATTCTTTTTATATTCCTTAAAATACATGCATGTGATAAATTATGATTTCTAATATCAGCAGAAGTAGATGAAATAAGATTAATAGATGAAGAAAATCATTCATTACTAATGCACTAGGCTAATGTACTTAGTAGAAGAAAATATCTCTAATTACGAGCACCTCATTCGTTTGATACCATGTAAGAAGGGATTACAAAAGAAAGAGAAGTGATATCAAAGAGAAGAGGGAATAAATATAAAAACGTTGAAAATTTCATGTTAATATCATGTGTGATGATGATGGAATGCCCACCCATTCTCTCTTGAAGTAAAGCTTCTATCATAAAGTAGCAAAGTATACATGATCAAAGATAAGCGCATGTTCACTCAAGTCCCTTCTAGAGTTTTAGAAAAAAAAAATTATAAATAGTATATGGATAGAGTGACTCATATGTGTGATTGTGAAAGGGTAGTACCTACCCATATAGTATTATCCATTTGGATAATTGTACATCTTCATGATGGTTCATGAGGTTATCTTTTATTATGAAGTAATCAAAATTGATCAACTAGCTTCATGAATAAATAAATTATATAAATCAATAGTTTTATGGTGTGATGATCAATACTTACCCTCAATTAAGGAAAGAAATCCTTTAAGCCACATAAAGAGGCTCATAAGTTAAGGAAGTTATATTTTTATCATTTATTACACATTAACGAAAGCAAGTTGCACTTGGAACTGAGCTAAGTGTTCCTATAACATTTAGTAATGAACACTAGTCCAGCATGATTCTTTTCTATCATCTAGGGCAGGTTACCATGTGTAATTTGCAACTAAATTCGCACCAAAACAAGGTTAATTCAACCATCAATAACAAGCCACAACCATTAGCGGTAAAGGATGGTGATATACTAACATCTCAAATGGGTAAATCTGATAATAAAGTGATGAGAAGACAATAATTTATAATTCTACCTTTAGAACCAAATTTAGCAAATTAAAAATTGTATATCAAGGTATTACCTTTCTATGATGTAATACTAACTATGGATTTTGTTAATTATTCCTTTAGCCAAATCAAATGGGAGAAACTATTTTTCTTTTATAGAGACATGATGGTGAAGATTTCATGGTAACTAACGGAAGGAAAAAAAACATGACTGAAGAACCAAAACTACAAGAATTTAACACATGGAATAAGAAGACAATACCAAGATCTACATATGGAATTGAATTAAAAAAATGTTCTTTCAAAATCTAAATTACCAATACTTGCTCTTGATTTTTTACAACTATGACGAATGTTGGAAAGTTATCCTCATCCTTCGAGGATTCAATATGCTGAAAAAAGTTTGTTGATAAGTGACTCTTTTTGTTGTTTTCTTCCAATGAAAGCATTTTGATGTGCCTCGCTCTGTCTCAGTCACTCCTCTTTAACAATCATATTATTGGAGTTTTCAATCGTTATCTCACAATTTAATTTTAAAATCAACTAAAGAAATAGTAACCTAGATCATACACGTGTATGATTCTTACTATAAATAAGACTCGAATATGCCAAGAATTAGATCATCAAGATATTACAAGCTAACTAAAATTTGAACATATTCATTTTAAGGTATTGATCCTCTTTGTGACAAATTACAATAAATGAATTTCTCCATTTTAATTGTAGGATTTTTTGAATGTGTCTCAAAAAAAATATGTTTCACATGTTAACATGGAATTGGAACAAAAAAGAAAAGAATTGCTGACATGTGATGATGTAGACATGTCTCAAGGATACTTAGGGAATACAGAATACTAACTATCCAATGGTATTCATAGGTCTATGAGTAATAGTAGATGCTAAACTATTCTGAAAATTTTCTATCTTGTACGTATGATATAATATGAATATTTAAGATTATTTGGATGTTATATTTATAGTGTCCGTTTCCAAATGAAAGAAAATTAGATTAGGGATGTCTAGAACACAAGCTCCATGAAATAGAATAATGATGGTCTTCCTTAAAAGTGAAATTTCGTAAGAATCAAGAGGAAAGACAAAAAACTAAAACTTTCCATTATATGATCATGTTAAATCTGGAGGAAGACTTTAAAGAAAAGTTCAGATGAAATACGATAAATCTTTGGAAACAAACTTGAATCAAAACTATATGATCAATGTAAATATTTGAGATTTGTATTGGAGATAGAGAAGTTCATCATTTGATAATCCTATAGGAGAAACTGCTATGTTCATTCAAGGATCCAATGTATCTCACAAACAATGTAGAGGCCCTAAAAATAAAAGATCAAATCATATTGGTAAGCTTCATGAAGATAAACATGTATTTGAATCAAGTCGAACACTTTTTCCAATAAGGCTTTTCAAACATAGAAAACCTTACTCCATGGAGATGGTCCTCCAAGTCAAGTTCGCCACATATGATCCATAAAACTACAAGGATATAGTACTTTTAAAATCTTATATGAATATATCCTAGACCATATTAATGTAATCTTCCCTTCCATGGTAATTATTATGGCATTAAGGGTGCCTATTAGATCTACAATTCATTATCTACATATGATCCTAAGTAATGTCAAAATAGATCCCTAATGGTATCTCACAAATTGAGATCTACATGAAACAGCCAATGGGATGCTTTACTAGACTAAAGACAACATAGTTTGAGAACTAGGGAGAACTATGTGGTTGAAAGTCTCTTTATGAACAAATATATAGGAAATTGAATACACTTATGAAGTCGGAAGAATACTATAGGTTTAGGATGAATATTTTTTAAATACAAGATGATGCCTAAATGGAGCCTTGATCTTCTCAAAAATTTTATCTAGATGATGTAAATCTTATGGGAAATCCAACAAAAAAGGTACACCTAAACCTGAGATGCAATTGGAAAACCAAATTGATATGACGCACCAAGTTTATTGAAAACCCAATCATTCTCGAAAAAGATAACCAAAACTTGACATAATAAAACGAATTACTTTTGTTTGAAACAACATGTCTCAAATACTCTCCATTTGTTTGCCTATACAATGAGTAAAATATGCATGTACTTTATTCCTAGTGGATAAGTAGGCCCAAAGAAATAGTTCCCGAATCGAATCATGTCTTTCATGAAAAGCTTTAATGTTTAGAATGAATGGGCAGAATATGGAATGAGGATATTTTTAAATGTTAGAAATAGCTTCTTATTAACTTATCTTAAAATATACCAGATTGTAGTGAACTACCATTTGGCAAGAAGTGTCTTGCTACAAGAGTCATACACGTACTGTGAAATATATAATACTCAATAAGCGTTCTCAATCTAGTAAAGAAAAAAATGAAAAAAAGTGGTTGAAATGGCTTTTTGCATGTCAAAGGTTCTAGATACGCCTGATTCACTTTGGGTAAAAGCACTTACTGCAATTGCATACATTTTGAATAGGAGCTACAAAAAGGAACTGAACGATTTTAGATCTCAAGAACCATACTCTGGTAAAAGGCCTTTAGTTATGCATTTTAGAATATTTGGATTTTTTTTTTCATCTATGTGTACGTGAATCAACAAGAAATAAATAAGGATATAAAGTATATGTAAAACCTTTGTTATCTTAGCATACAATGAATATTCTAAAACATACTTTTCTATCGAGAAGAAAAGAAGATGATTGTCGGCCTTGATGTGCTGATAAATGAAGGAGCCTAGTGGATAACAAAGGTAAATCCTGTATGTCATCAACTTAAAGAATAACTTTGCTTGGGAAATCCCATACACATGCGAATATCCAAGAAGAGGAGGAGACATTGGGCAATGAAGTTCTTCCATAAAAGTTGTTTTTGCACGGTGTGCACCATTACCAAAGCAGACACAATAACCCTTTCACGAACTCCAAGGCTCAAGTTCATGCTTGAGATTCATCTTTTTTTTTTTTAATAAAAGGAAGTTCGGCATTAGCTTAATCTCCCGGACTTTAATTAAAATAAAGAAAAAAGTTACAAGTGGATGGGACTAGTGCCCATGGGACCCCCCAAATCCCACAATGCAGGGGAGGCGTATGGCAAGCTAGAGGACATTACAAATGAGGCGGATAAATTTATCATCGCCCTCATGTGGGACCCATTTGGGTTTCAACTTGAGATTCATCTTTGGATGGCTTGAACTATTATCGAGTAACACAGAGTTGCACATTAGATTATTATTGTGGCGCTTATGGCTGAAATCATGGGATGAAAAAAGAATTCACAATAGTTAATATAGCAGTAGAAGATACCAAATGCATGTTGGAAATGCAAGACCAGTATGACAGCATACCAAAAAATGAAATATGGGATTTGGTTGAATTTTTAACATAGAAAAATGTAATTTATACCAAGAGCATCGAGAAAGAAAAACATGAAAAAGATGGTACATCAAAGAAGAAGAAGCTCAGTTTCTGGCACAAAGATGTTCATAGGTTGAAGCACTTGATGTCTCGGAGATATTTGCACCAACAAGTAAAACGTCCACAATTCAGACGGTACTTCTAGTGACTGACTACCTATACAAATTCGTCTCTATTTCAGAAGGCTTTAAACCGTGATACATTATGAAGCCAAATGATCTTTAGTTATCTTTTCCTTCTTCTCCAGAACGTCACAGAAAAGACTCCTACCTTCTGATTATAATGATCATTGGGTTAAACGCTTCATCGATTTTCGAAACATGTATGGGAGTTCGAACCGGAGAAGATATGCAGTTGATGGCTTGCTTGGACTATACCTGTTTGGAGAAACAACACTTTATATATACAAATTCGTCTCTATTTCAGAAGGCTGTAAACCGTGATACATTATGAAGCTAAATGATCTTTAGTTATCTTTCCTTCTTCTCCAGAACGTCACAGAAAAGACTTCTACCTTCTGATTATAATGATCATTGGATTACACGCTTCGTCGACTTTCGAAACATGTATGGGAGAAGATATGCAGTTGATGGCTTGCTTGGACTATACCTGTTTGGAGAAACAACACTTTATATTATCCAGTACTGCTTCTTTCCTGCCACAATCTCTTGAACCTGGCTCAATAGCTTTAATCGCCATTCTCAATGTCTAGAACTGGTTTCCTCAGAAAAATCCCCCATATTTCATCTCTACTGCGCTTGGAATAACCATTCACACAGTCAAGAAAGCGCTTTCCAACGCAAAAATCACTACGTAAATTCCATCGATAAAGCAACATTTACATTGCGATACACCACAGACAAGGTATATATGGTAACGTAGTAACAATCCAAACGTCTTAGCAAGAACAGAATTCAACATTTGTTCGGAATCGCAGATGTACTGCAGTTCTTAGAGACATGTCAATGAGGAATACGAACATCTGTGAGTATCCGAATCTCTGAAAGCAAAGTGGACAAGAATCCGTACCTGTAGTTTCCCTCGATTCTCTTCGAGATTCTCAGGCAGAAGATATCCATTTTTTGCACGTTCCTTTGCATGACTGAAACGAGAGGTGGACAACCATAAAAGAATGGTGCAATCCCTTACATAGATTCAATATGCAAGAAAGATCCATAACCTTTCAGTTCGAATCAAGTACGAATCGCGTTGCTCTCGAAGGCATCGAACTCCGAATCGCGCTGCCCTCGAAGGCAGCGAGCTCGGAATTGCGCTGCTCTCGAGGACATCCAGTTTGAAGATTCTTGATTTAAATATTGGCTTCCGCATCCACAGTTCACGTACTTTTACTGCTCTTTTAGAACGATTCTAAAGGCTGTCAAATTTACTCACTTTACAGGAAGTTTGCAGCCTTCCAAATGGACTAGAGGAACCACTACAAGTTCACTCTGAACTAAAGTTATTCTTGTTTTTTTAGCCAAAGAGAAAAAAAATGCCTGCCATCAAAGGTTCTCCTTGTAAGCACACAATTTCTTGTATCTAGTTCTTATATTTGCCTAGATTTAGATATTGTGAGTTTGTATCATATTCACACTTGTAATTTAACATTCGAATGTAAGATAGTGTAGGTGAGTACCCTAGCTTATTATGCACTTTGAAAAAATCTTGTCTACTCTCTCTCTCTCTCTCTCACACACACACACACACATCTCTTATTGAGTATTAAGGTGTGTATTGTAAGGTTCATGTCCTAGAAGATCATATAAACTTGGATTAAATTGTTATTGAGGCCCACCCCACTTCCAACAATAATGGTGCAAATGCCCCAAATCAGACATCTCAAAAGAGGCATCCAAACTAGCCTTAAAACTAACAATATGCTTCCCATTAGGACAAACGAGCAGCATGTCATCAACATATACAACAATGATTAGAAGTACATCATGTGTATGCTAAACATATAAGGTGCTCTCCATTGGACTCTTCATTAAACAACGTGTATCAAGTAGGCATGTACCATTTCATACCAAGCAAGTGATGCTTGCTTCAAAGCTTATAATGTCTTCTTGAACCTGCAAGCTTTGTTTTCATGCCTTTTGTACACAAACCATAGGGTTGAAATACATACATTTCTTCATGTAATTCACCACTTAGAAGTGCAGCTTTAATATCCAACTATTGTACATTCAAACCATGATGAGTTGCAAGTGTAGAGATCCTAAGAATAGTGGTCATTCGGCATGTGGGATCAAAGGTATCATCAAAATTCATGCCTCTCTCTTGAGAATAGCCTTTTGGAATAATCCTCCTCTTATACCTATTGATTGTTCCATTACGTTTATGTTTCAGCTTGTATATATACCCATTTAGTGTTGATGCCCTTCTTGCTTGGAGGAAAAACACATAAAGACCAAGTATCATTCTTCATAATAACATCTTATTTTAATTACAATGAAGTTGTAGTGTTATCAAGAATCATTTGGCATTTTTAACACTTCCAAATGAGGATTGGAGGTGTACAACCTTATTTTAGCTTCTATGAAATGCTGCAATTTAATTCTAAGGCTTAAGAAATGCCTAGAGTTTGTATTTTAAATTCATTTTTATCGCCCAACATCATTATAAGAGCACAACCTAAAAGCGCATGTAAATTTGTATTGGGTTCATCCAAAGGGGATCCACCTAGATGTATTTGTACACGAGAGGGGTGAGCAACGACTACCTTAAACATTTGATTGTTTAAATCATGAGGCATACAAACAATACGTGTCTAGAGCATGATATTTGGATGAGGATTGAATGTGTTAAGGGGGATAAACTTGGGTATGTACACATGGACATTCACAATTCACTAGTGATTGCATCATGTTCTACAGATGGACCATGAATTTTGAAGCCTATTTATGTATTGAAAGCATGCTATGCATGTTAAGAAGAATACTTCCACTCTAAATAAAAGGGCTATGAAAAAAATCATGAAAATACACAAAGCTATGAAGATAAGTATCTTTTTAATGCAACCATAATGATAAGTATCATTTAATCCTCGACTTTTTCAAAGAATGTTTATATTTAACCTTGAAGTAAATTTAAAACCCTTCATGTTCAAGTTATAATGAGTCCATTTGAAGATTTAAAGTAAACACATAAAGCAAGTAAGAACAAGAAAAGTCCTTCAATTCAAAAGGAAGTAAAAAAACGAGATAGGGCAATATCAAGTACTTCCTAGTAAATCCCCCACCATAGATAATGGTAATTAAGTCTCATGATTGGTATAGCCAAAGGGTTATCAAGATTAAAGATATTCTATAAATTTAGAATATGAAAAGCATTACTCAATGCTTAAATTTGAGTTGGTGGATTCTCTATAAACTATTTAGGGTAATCCAATGAACTTTGTGGATTCGAAAAAAGATCTTAAAATTAAGCTTAAGTCTTTATTATTATCAGTTTATCAATAGGAATATTTGACTTATGTTAGGATTATCCAAGTAGTTGCTACTACAATTACCATAGATCCCACCAAGGTTTTAGCAATAAGTTCATCAATGGCTCATGAGATAAGAAAGCATTTAATTATGAAGTGAATGAATCTTAAGTAGGATTGGATCTTGAAAGATCTTCTAAATATTTGATAATTAATAGGTAAAAGGATCTAGATAAACCCTAGAGGTCAAGGGGATTAGTGATACCTAGGGACTTAAGATTTAAGTTCAAGACTAGTTTTCTACTTAAGTTTATTATACGTGAATGAATATTAAGCAGGATTGGATCTTGAAAGATCTTCTAAATATTTCATAACTGATAGATAAAAGGATCTAGATAAACCCTAGAGGTCAAGGGGGTTTAGTGATGGGCCTAGGTACTTAAGATTTAAGTTCAAGACTAGTTTTCTGTCTAGTGATACCTAGGATCTTAGCAAGATCTTAAGTTTGTGTACCAAAAAAAGAAATCTTATATGCTTTCAGACAAAAGCATTAAAAGAAAATTATCAAAAACCTAGAGCAAGGTATTTATCTATAGATAGGCTCAAAAGTTATCAAAACTTGCATCGTGATCAGTTTCAAGTACAAGGTTTTGCATTTAAGAAACATTGAGTTTAAATGGAAGCTACTCCTTGAAGATGTGGATGTGGGCTTGATAGTCTAGAAAACACACACACACACGCACACTTATATATATCTGTATATATATATATATATATATATATATATATATATATATATATATATATATATATATATATATATATATATATATATATATATATATATATATATATATATATATATATATATATATATGCATCAACATCAAAGTGGGTATGGTAGTATGGGATGCCATAGTTTAAGTGGTGGATGCCCAAGCTCATGTTCAAGTTCAAAGATCAAGTTCAAGGCTTTGATTGTCATAAAGTGGAACATTGTGAAACTCATTTTAGAATTTTCTTTGTCCAAGTTCAAGTTGGTTTGACTAAAAGAGAGGAAGCATTTCTTTCCTAAATTGTTTTGAGATCATAAAGCCTCCATTGGGCATGCTAGTCATCTAGTCATTAAAGAGGTCAACCAAAGTTGGTTGGACATGGACTACAGTGGAAACATCTAAGGCAGATGTTTTGGTCAGCTTTAGTCAAGCTTCATTTATCGAAAACAATTTCAAGTGAATTTCAAAAAAGTTGTCAAACTACTAAGAGTACACCCATTTCGGTAGCTTCATCCACACGTAGTGCCTAGAAATGAGCCAAACTAGAACTTTGGGTAGAGATACCTAAAATGCACCTAGTCCACATGTTTATTCTATGGATTCCTAGTCCACACATAGCAAGACAATGAATTGGGTAGTTATGTTTAATCCACAATTTCATGGTCTACAGTAGATTCAGCTTATCAAGTTCAAATCTATATGATGTTTTGAATGACTTGGGCACGGATAAGACCACCAATGGATTCTCTTCTTTTCATATATTTGCCACAATAGGATCTCCTTTTATTTAAAGAGGCAAATCAAAGAGAAAACAATCATGCTCTTGAGTTTCCACCATGAGCTAGAGGAATAATCTGTTATATAGTTATAGGAAGCATATTTCCAAGGTAGAAGTTTTCTTCAAGGGTAAAAAAATAAAGTAGCTTGGAGAAGGTTAAGGTAATGATAGCATTAGGTACTTATAGAGTACAAATTGATTCTAGTGGAGGGTGTAAAAGTAGTGATGGAGATAGCACATGCATATTTGGCCCCTGTTACTTGAGAGGTCATAATCAGTTCCAAAATTATAATGGATGGTTTGGTGGAGAGTTATATTGGATTCAATATCCTAGAAGATGAATTAAAGTAGTGAACTAAAATTGATATTCAAGGTAACCCTTTTAAATCATCCTCTTCATTAAAATGTATTAGAAAACATATCAAATTTATTCATACAACTAGAAGATTTCCATTCCATGGATGCTTTCTTCCTGTACAAACATGTTAAAATCGCACAATCACACGATTTCATTAGCTTCATTCGGTATAAATTTGAGGAATGAAAGGTATTTTTATCTTATTTATTTACTTTTTATCTTTGTGAAGATCATTGTGGGATTCTAAGAAGGAAATATCACAGTAATAGAGCAAATGTTCCATATTATCCATTAGTTTTAGAGCTCATTTGATTTTTACCTATTTATTCAGTATAATCTTGAACCACCTAGAGGGTATGATGTTAGGAATCCAATTTTATATATTCTCTTTCGCAAACTACTTTCTTATAATCTATTAAGACAAATAAAGCTAGAAATAAGTTTGAAATTTCTAAAAGAGTTATATAGCAGTTCATTAGGTTGAGGGATGAATAGTCTTCCTTTTGTCGAATGAGCTCAACAATATGGACCACAATTTTGGTCCATGGATTAAAAACAAAAATTCATATCTTAACATTCGAAGGAGGTCCTAAATAATGGAAGTTTTAACTAACATCAAACTTTAGAGATTTTTTTCAATGATGCTAGATTAAAAGACGTAGAATATAGTTTCCACCTTAAATAAACCCATTCTTGACAAGAAAAGTAGTCCTATAATATATATATATATATATATATATATATATATATATATATATATATATATATATATATATATATATATATATATATATATATATATATATATAGGGATTTATTCCATGATTCGGAAATATTGATTCAACATAATATAGAATGAATATGCGATTATTAATAAAATTAAATCAAGGTAATATAAAGCCATTTAGAGATTTTCAAGATATAATGGAGTAGTTATATTTGGAATGAATCATAAAATGGGATAGTATAGCACATTATAGGATTGATTCCATCATGGGTTGGAAACATCTTTTTGTGAGTTTCAAAATGCTTTAAAATCTACGTAAGAAAAAATATGCGATCTTTTACAAAAAATAACTAGAACAAGATCATCCATCTCCTTATTACTTTGCTAAACCTCAATGCGATTGAGATGGAAAACCAAAAATGGTGGTGTATGATGATAGAAAAATAAGCTAAAAAAACAAGATACAAGTTTAAACAAGAAAAAATGAAAGTTATAGTTAGTTGTAGTACAATAACTAGGTAAAGCCAAATACCTCTCATACTATGGTAAACCACAAGATTTTCAGACAAATTAGAGTTCCAAATCATGAAAAAAATCTACAAAAACGTTCCTCAAGGGAAAAAATACTTATGAAAATAGCAATCAACATCAAATGCCATGAAGCATGCAAAAGTCACACAAGAAGAAGGAAACAAATCTTGCACATGAATTTTACTCGAAGAAGATCATGTTTAAAAACGTCCCTAAAAATGAGGGGCTTGGGCATTCCATGGTCCCCTCCTCCCTTTCCAACCCTCCCACCCAAATCCATTAGTCTACATTAGCTCCAAAATTACCGAAAATGCAAGATTCCAAACATGTTTTTCTCTTATCTTGCTTGATTTTATTAGGAAGACTCTTTCCATATAGAAAAAAGGATAAAAACTATATGTATAGAGTTTTTAACCTACAAAAAACATGGAAAAGGATTTTTGTCCCATACGTCATCGGAAAGTTGCCAAAGGATGATTTTGTTATCACACACAAAGACTACAGTCCGGATGGGCACTTCATGACTTGGTGCTTGAAGGCCCTTAGCAAAATTTTGTGTTTATGTACAATTACCCAAGGCACTAATTGTGTCATTTTGGTTAGGAAATCCTTAGTTGTAACTACATTAGGACTTAATTTTAGAGGAAAAGTATTAGGGAAAATAGGTATCGCCATGGGTCTGGGAATGCAAGACCTCCATGTAATGTTGTAAATGTTTTGATAATACAAACTCTTTTTTTTCCTTATTTGTCTAGTCTTGTGTATGAATGTGCTAATAAATTGAACTTACCTTCTCTCCACAAATTGTATCTAATTTGAAGTCTTTTTATTGTCCCTTTGGTCTATTTGTATACTTAAATGCATAAAAAAGGCCAAAAAAGCCCCAGCCACAGACACGTGGGAAACAGTCTTGCAAAAATTTTGCAGGGCTGTTTCCCGCGTTTCTGTGGCTGGGGCTTTTTTGGCCTTTTCATGTGTTGCTAGGGGCTACAAAGCATAGGAAAGTATAAAATTTTTCATTTTCACTTGGTTTTGGTAGAATCAAGACCAAATATTACATGTAGGGTATAACCTCTGCATTTAATAGACCAAAGATCACATCCATACCTTTTATGCATGCCAATGATTACGTGTAGGGTATAACCTCTTATTTAACTGACCATTACATCTCTGCCATACATTTTATGCTTACACAAGCCCAAAATATGCCAAAAAAACCGCAGCCATAGAAATGCGAGATTCAGCCCTACAAAAAATTTGCAGGGCTAAATCTCGCGTTTCTGTGGCTGGGGTTTTTTTTGGCATGAAAATGACATGTGGGACATCAATAGGTACATTAAGAACATATCTAGTCACAAAACAATAGGCAAGTGCATGCATGTTCAACTGAATCCATATATAACTCACTGAAAGAAACTTTAGTTGCATACAATTATGCTGGGAGTCAAAGAGAGAGAGAGAGTAAGAGAGAGAAAAAAAAGGCTTTCTCCAAGGCTTACGACTAAGGCGGTGATCAAGGCATAGACCTTGGCATACCTTGTCATCCGAGTCACCGAAGTCATCGTTGGCGCTGTTGGCTGTGCGCGAGGGAGGACCTCAACGATCAAGGAATATAGAGGTTCCCGGTACTTCCCGGGAGGTCACCCATCCTAGTACTGTTCCCCCTAGAGCTCGCTTAACCATGGCAATCTCTTGCCACTAAGCTACACTCTCGTGGTGTTTGAAGAAGGGGAAAGTCTAAGGTTGACATTACCTTGAACAAGTTTGGTCCCTCAAAGCTTCATTTTTGCTTTCAAAGCCTATTTCTGAAGCAATTTTGGGGTGTTTTTGGAGCCATTTCAAAGTACTTTCGCACATAGTTCTCTTCACACAGTCCAAGAACATCAAGAAGAGTGTTCCTTGTACTTCTCAGACAATAAATATCAACCTTTGGGGCTATATTTTTAGCCACACTCGTAAAACTACAGGTTTCTCGAGGGGTTTTCAGTTTTGGTGGGAGCAGTCGCTGCAAATTTATGCAGGTTTTTAAAGCCTAAAACATCAGAGTTGACAGACACTTGCAGGTGTTATTGGGTTTGCCAAGGATGAACCACTCCCACGAGAAGCTCGATCCCCACCAGATCTTGCGGCGAACTTGTCGAGCTCAATTGCTTCCTGTTAAGAAAAAAATGAGAATTCAAGCTCTTACAATGTTAACTTAAATTCTCCATTTATTTAATTTAATTACCACTTACATCATGAAGCTTTTCTGCTTCCTCCCCTCTTCCAGGGGCATCAAGATCAATGCTAGAGTGGGCCATGCCACTCTGCTCTGCTACGGGGGATGTAGGAATTTTTTGCTTCATTATCCTCTCCCGTGCTGCATTGAACTCCTCCTCCGTAGTAGAATTGTTGTCATCTTTTAAAATATCAGCACACACCATTGCTATGGTGTCTGCCACAGAATCCCCAAGTGGGATTGCCTTCTTTTCAAGTATGTCAAATGTGTTGTCAAGCGGAACATCTGACATTGTGGAGAAAATACTCAAGCATTCATATAGACGTAGACCGAATGCCTTCTCAATGTCATGAAGTAAAATAAATTCCTCTCCATCCACAACGATGCTGGAGAGATATTCAAGTTCCACCTCTGGTAATGTAGGCTCAGAGGGGTTGAGATTTGAAGGGGGGGCCTCCTCCATGCTTGATTGCTCACGTAGTTTTTCCTCAACACCACTAGGAAATTCTTCGTGGATTGTAATGCTTTCTTTGGCAAAATTTATGGCATCTGGTTGAGGCTCATTCTTCTCCTTAACAAAACCCCCAGTGACAAGGTTGCGGAGCTCAACAGGTGTAGGTTCGGGCTCCTAATTAATGATAAAATATGTTGTTGCAATGTAGAAAAGCTACTTTGTACCCATCCTCTTCTTTTTGTTAAGTTTTTTTACTAATGGCACAGAGTCATCTAATAAGTGCCCTGCAGTTTCAGCAATTGCCATGAAGTGCTTAAGGCGCTTCATGAAGGCTTCATCGCCTCTGTGTATGTAGAGTAGAAGGTCACATGGGATCCATTTACCCTCATAAGGCGGTATTTCTATAGAGTAACGCAAGATGTAGTACTTAAGGAACTCTATGATTTCCTCGAGCACATCAGAGTTCAGTTGAATCGTTTTGTCATAGGTCATACAAGTGGTTTTGACCTTTGAACTCAGTTGATTCCAAGAACTCATTGAAGAGTTCACATGGGCGTTTGGGTTTCAGGGTACTGGAGGATGCGATAGCCATTGCGCGTGATGCTAGCTTGTGTGCGTGCTCTACGAGTGATTCTAGCTCTTCTTGGTTGCAAAACTGAGAAATGAGAGAATAAGTGTTGCTTTTATAGTAGTTTCAAAATTTTAAAGTGAGTCGGACCCATTTTAAAACTAAAACTGATACCTTCAAATAAAACAATCATGCAAAGAACTCTCAAAAAAAAACTTTGGCTCATAAAAAAAAAGATTGAACAGAATCATTAACCACAATAAGATACACCACATCTACACAATAGAAAAAATAAATTCTCAAAACTTTAAAATTATAATAAATTGCCATTGGAAAAGTCAAAGATTTGGCAAATTGTACATCGTATTGAGATAAAAAAATTTTACATGGTACATGTCTTGGATGTTAAATACATTGTTGCAGACGAAGGATTATAAATGGAGCATAGCTTGTGTGTACACAAATAGTTCTTGAGCTATGACAACGAAAGTTGAGTTCCAATCACACTCCATTCAGGAAGGACTTTAATTTTATCCTCCAACCTCTTACCAATCTGCAGACAAATAGAAAACTTTAAATGAACATATTTGAGTATAAGAATTTGTATAAACAAAAGAAAAAATACCATATGCTACTTACCTTATGCCCTTGTATTCTGAACTTTGATTGATCCAGATCCTCAAATCCCATGATTACTAGATGTTCTCTCACGTTGGCAAGAGTCCAATGATGATTTACTGAAATAACTTCCATTTCATTGTTGGATAGATTTATCTTAATTTCAAATGAAATTAAAAAACCCTCAGAACTTTGTAATGGTATCCATTCACCAAGTTTACACATCCAATGATCATAATAGAATCTAATGTACAATGAAGTACGATGTTTCAAGTATCGAAATCCTATGCCTGGTGCACCAATTTTACAAAGGTATCTATCCCCTTTGGTGCATCCTTCTACAAGTCCCCAATTTTCACCTAGTAAACCCTCTACTTGCTCATATGTGATATCTTTTAACATGAACATTGTTGAAGTCTCTAGAAGTGTGAATATCTTAAATAAATGTACAAAACAATGAACAGAAACACACCAATGTAATCCTATAGATCTTGAAACTCTTGTAAATTTCAAAGAGTTGTGTATGTCCATCACCATCTTATGCTTCAAAGATGTTAATCTCCATACATCAGGTCGCATCCACTCAAGCTTTAAAAGAGAATCTACCTTAATCATCTCTAACCTGCCAAAATCATTTGATGAAGAGGGTACAACATATGTATGTGTGTAAAAGAAAACTCTCTCACGTAATAGCTCAGCAGGATGGGCTTGTGGAAAGACTATCGACCCAACATATGCATGCAATGCTTGGAAAGTACTTGTAAGACTATGAAGTGGTTGTTCTTCCACCAAGGTAGAAGGAAATATGTCTACAACAATGAGTTATTTTTGAAAAAGTCACTTTTTTCAGTTCAATTCATGCACGGATTTCGATTTAGAACCCAAAAATAGCACTTTTGATCCTAAAAAGTGGTTGGGGGACCATTAAATGGTGTTATGATGAGTTTTATAACTTTTTGAAAATTTTGAATTTTTGGACCCAAGTAAGTTACAAGATTCCTTTCTCTCCCTAGAGGCAAAACCTGAACATAGGGGAATCTTGTCCCCTCATCCCCCTTCAGCTTAGTGATTTATAGGCTATAGACTATGTCCACCACCCTCCTCTCATCGGTCCATCACTAATCACTCCTTAATCCAAAAGGCCCATGCAAGGTTCATTTTTTTCCCTAATGGTATTGAATAATCTATCCTGAGCTTGACTGTGTATTTCAGTGATCTTGTTATTCTTCTCTTGGTTTTTTATTCAAGCTTGGAAATGTGTTTCTGCCATTTTTTTTCTCTTCTTGCATGTTGAGTCTTCCAAGTCCCCTTCATAGATAAGGAGTCGCTTGGAGGCTCACCTTCAATTTGAGAACAAGTGGGATCAAGCACTTTCTTGTCCTTGGACTTTGGTATTGACATTTGAGTGATGTGTGAATGCATATGACTACCTTCATATGAGGTATGTTTTCATCATTTGCCTCTCTACCAAAGGGTATTACACTTACCATGTTGATTGATATAATTGTGATCCTATCTAGATTATATGGGTAGTCCTTATACATGTGCCCTTCACCATAATCATTACAAAAATATGTTTTCGGTGGTATAGGTGGAAATTGGGGTACTTGATATGCTAGTGTAGAGTCTCTAATGAAACAGTCTGCCTTGCATATATAGCATGGACCTCTTGGTTGAGTAGGTGTGAAACAAGGTCTAGCCATGTTCTTTTGTAGTATATTTTTGTAGTACAACCTCGCTATAATTGGACTCGTTATGCCCATAGATATGATTAAAGTAGTGTCCCTATTCACTTTTCTAATGTTAGTGACTCAAATAGCTTGAGGATTGATTTTTTATGTTGGGCATAAATTTTTTCATGAGAACTTCCATACACACTCACCTTTGTGAAAATTTGAGGTGATGGTATCATTGTCTACTCTATAGGTTCATGTGCTTTTGCATTTCTAACTAGAACTTCATGTTGAGGGGCAAGTGGTTGTGGTGAACACTCGTCATGATGGGTAGATGGGATACTTGAGCATTGCACTAGACTAATTCAACATCAGATGGATTTGGTCCTCCTCCCACATTCTTGGAGAAGAATTTAGCCACCCGTTTAGGATACACATACCATTGTTGCACAAAAGGCCTTTGGCTTGATGACTTCCCATAACTCGTTGATTTTGATATTTTCCTTTTTGTGTGAGGTATTATGCATATGCAAGAGGAGCTTGTCTTTTCTTCTACATATAAATCAGATGATCTCCTTTACAATATGAACACTGAAGTATTTCATTGGCAAGGCACCACAGTGCACTCTCCTTCTCGTGAGCTCCATGATGATATCCTCATAGTATAAATTCTGAGCTCCTACGGTCACACACGGTACTATGCACAGGGACTGCAAAATACGCAAGAAAACACAGTACACAAGGAGCACGAAGATAGACTTCTCAGGTCTTACAAATGCGGTCGAATTTACAGTCTGTGGCCGAACATGCCACTATATGTTTTATTAAATAACATATACAAAGAAGTGTCCAGTGGCCGTTTGGCCTTTCACATAGACACTAACAGTAACAATCTCCCACTAAAGGCCAATATGGCCAAAGTAACTATGGGAGAGAAAATAAAGGATGATAAAGAATACCTGGGTGTAAGTATAAAAACTATACCTCCCACCTGATGGACATGTTACACAGTATACAAGTGGCTGTGTAAGATCATGAATCAAGTAACACCCATCAAGTGACAACAGTGTCGAAAGCTATCTTGTGGTAGACTTTTAGTGAAAGCATCTGCAGCATTATCTCGAGTGTGAACCTTCTCAAGAATAATGCACTCAGTGGCTAAACAATCTCTTATGAAGTGATACCTCACCTAAATGTGCTTGGTCTTTGCATGATAGACTGGATTCTTAGCCAAAGCAATGGCACTTCAACTATCGCTAAGAAAATGAGGTACAGGCTGAGGTAAACCCATATCACAAGCAAGGCAAGAAAGCCACAATGCTTCCTTACATGCCTCACTTGCTGCAACATACTCTGCTTCTATGGTGGAAACAATTATACATTCTTGAATACGAGATCTCCAAGAGATAGCACCTCCGGCAAAATGAAAAATGTACCCTGATGTAGACTTATGACTGACTACACAACCAGCATAGTCAGAATCTGTGTAACCAATAATGGATGCTTTCCCTCTACCTAAGCATAGACACTTGTCCTTAGTGCCTCTCAAATATCTCAAAATCATCTTGACCGCTTCCCAATGTTTCTTGCCTAGATTAGACATATATCTTCTCACAACTCCCACTGCAAATGCAATGTCTGGTCTTGTAGCTACCATAGCATACATAAGCTACCAACAGCAAACTGATAGGTAATTTTGGTCATGAATTCCTTTTCCTCATTTGATTTGGGGCAATCATCCTTTCTCAATTTCACATATGTGGGAAAAGGTGTACTCAATGGCTTTCTGTCGTGCATATTGAACCTTTGAAGTACTTTGGAAATGTACTCACTTTGAGACAAGATATGCATCTTTTACTCCTATCACATGTAATGCGCATGCCAAGAATATGTTTGCCATCCCCCAAATCCTTCATATCAAATGTCTGACTCAACTTCTTTTTGAGAATTGACAAGTCATAAGAGGACTTCCCAGCAATCAATATATCATCGACATAAAGTATCAAACATATCAAGCTGCCATCTAAGCATCTCTTTGTGTAGAGACAATGATCCTCATTGCTTTGAGAATAGCCTTGAGGCTTCATAAAAGCATCAAAATTTTGGTACCATTGTCTAGGGGACTGTTTAAGTCCATACAAGCTCTTCTTGAGCTTACAAACTAGACTTTTCTTGCCAAGAATACATAACCCTCCGGTTGTTCCATATAGATCTCATCTGTAAGATCTCCATGCAAGAAAGTAGTTTCACATCCATTTGGACTAACTCTAAGTCCTCCATTGCAACGAATCCAAGAAACATGCACAAGTTAGTCATCTTGACCACAGGAGAGAATATTTCCTTGAAATCAACACCATGTTGTTTCTTAAAACCCTTTGCAACAAGTCGTGCTTTATACTTTGGAGAAGCACTATCGGATGTGAATTTCAGCTTATATACCCATTTACATGGTAAAGTTTTCCTGCCATTTGGCAAAGGTACTAAATCCAAAGTACCATTCTTGTGAATAGAATCCAAATTACTCTTCAAGGCACGCTCGAACTTGACATGATCCTCTATCTGCATGGCCTCTTTGTAGCAAGAAGGCTCACCGGCATCTCTTAGCGTAACAAAATCTAAACGTGGAACATATCCAAAGACCCAAAAACTCGAAGAGGATCATAATATGGTGGCTTCCCTGTCCATAACTCTTGTGCCAATTTTAGACCTTTGGCAGTACTAGGTGAAAGGTTAATCACATGAACTGCAATCAATACTACTTCTGCCCAAAATCCTTGTGAGAGGTTTGCATGATGCAACATAGAAACTACTCTATCTTGAATAGTTCTATTCATCCTTTCAGCTACACCATTCTGTGCTTGGGTATAAGGAGCTCTTAACTCTCTATGAATCCCTCTAGACTGACAGAAAAGGTTGAATTCATGTGAGGTATACTCAGTCCCATTATTTGAATGTAAAGCCTTAAGCTTAGTTCTTGAAATATCTCATCCTTCGATTTCATAGGATATACCCAAACTTTTCTAGTAGCATCATCTATGAAAGTGACAAAGTAAAGAGAACCACCTAAGGATCTAGTGGGCATAGGACCACACACATCTGTATGAACGAGATCTAAAGGCTGAATTGAAGAGTCAATGTGTGTTCTATGCACATTTTTGGTTTGCTTTCCATATTGACAATGCTCACAAAATGAAAAATCAGAGAAAGATAACACAGGTAAGTAGCCAGAACGAGAAAAATTTTCCATTCTACTACGGGATATATGGCCCAAACAACCTATTCAATAACAGCTAACAAGTGTTCTTTCTATGATACAAATAAAGGATAAAGTGAGCTAACTTTGCTTCCTTTTGCAATAACCATATTTCTCTTTGATATGCAAAAGGACTGAGCATAGAAGACCACCTTGTAACCAAGGTCATCAAGTTGACCAACTGACATCAAAGTGCATGATAACTGAGGTACATGGCATACACTATGCATAGTAAATTTTTGAACCATCAATGAACTGCACAACCACATCTCCAATCCCCATAACATCACACTGGTAAGAGTCACCAAGTCTCACGGTACCAAGAGACTTTGCTGCATAATTAGAGAACCATTCTCTATGTGGTGTCACATGGAAAGAAGCACCATAATCTAGCAACCAGATGTGGGAAAGAGAATCAGCCATAAGAGCCTCAATTGGCACACTAATATCAAGTGTCAACACATCAGCATCATCAGAAAATAGGATTAATTTCTTCAATCTTCATAGTCGAAGTAGATGGTGCAAGTAACTATTTAGTATGCCCATCAACATTCTGTCCTTTACCTTTAGCATTCTTTAATGCATAAGAGTCTTTCTTCATGTGTCCTCTCTTATGAAAATAATGGCATTCGATATCCCTCTTCCTTGATTTACTTCTACTCTTATCCCGTTGACCATTCTTTTTCCTATTCTTGCTCCTGCCACGTTGTTGATTCTTTCCTTGGTAAGAATCACGAACATTATATGCATCTCCACTCTGAGTTCCAACCATGGATTTTCTATGAATGTCCTCACTCAAGAGTGCTCCACATATGTCATCATAGACGAGTTTACCACGAGGTGCACTATTGCTAATAGCTATGCAAAACGTATCCCATGATGATGGCAAGGTGCATAACAAAAATACTGCTTTCATTTCATTATCCATATCCATTTTCTGAGCCTGTAACTAAGAGAATATAGCATCAAACTTATTTAAAGAGCGAGTCGTAACAAACGAGAACTATGTCATAAAAAGAGAACACTCTCTTCAAAAATCAAGCAAATGGCAGCTTATCTTTGAGATTCCTTTATACCAGTATACATATATTACAAAAATGAAGTGAAAACATGTGATTTTTTGACATTTTTTGTCATTTTCTCATAAAAAAAGAGCTCAAAATGTAGTCAAAATTTCACTATATAAGGCATTGACATGTCCAAAATCTATATGATAAGACATTGACATGTCCAAAATCTATATGATAAAACATTGACATGTCTAAAATCTATATAAAGAATGTAAAACTAAATAATTCTTATACAAAAATAACATTTTAGACATATTTTTAATGGGTGGATATCTGATTGTTATTCAAAATTGCTACAAAACATGGTTTCATTAACCAAACTACTTCGAGGCATTTACATAACCACTAAAAATGTTAGAGAGCTTCAATGCAACTCACAACTATGTCGATCTATGTCAACACCCTCATCATCTGATGCACTTGATTCAGTCTCATACTGTTGAAAGCTCTCTTCTTCTTCTTCTATATCCACAAGAGCTCTATCTTCATCCACGTACATACCAAATTCTGCAGGATCATGCACAAATCTTCTTGTTTGCCTATGATTTCCTGTACCACATACATCTGGAAGCTTTTTTTTTATCATATTGATGGTTGCTTTCCTCAAGTGACCTGTTTTTGTCAAGGAAAAATCATAAACAAGAATATCTACATCATCCATTTTAAGAGTGGATGTGCTTCGAATATTCTTTTTCTTTTTTGAACCTGTTCGTTTAGTATCACACACCATTTCTAAGTTACATTTACATGTGAATGCATTACTACTTTTAGTGTAATACCAATGCACCATCAAAGCCTCTATTCTTCTCTGATCAATATCTTTAGTTATCTCTAAAACCTTTGCAATCCAAAATGGTTTGGTAGCCTCATCACCATCAGCAAGTACTGCAATAAGTGTTCCAACATTTATCTCTATTAAATTTCCTTGCCATCTTGCTTCTGCCTGTTTTTTCATCCTTGGGCCTACATAAATATTTCTTTCTAGTGGATGTATAAAACTTTGAAGTGCATCTGCATTACATGCTTGGGACACATTCATGGATCTTTGTGTATAAAAATCCCATGTGAATGGAACATCAACTGGCCAATGACGTGCAATTGTATATTGTATAATCTCTTCTTGATGATTGAAAAAGTCCTCCCACCAAGATACATCTTGATCTCCAGCATATTTTTTAGCACGCTCAATATGTCTCTTCTTTTCAATGAGTGCATGCATCCAGCTTTTACTTTGATCAACCACATTTCTACATCTTTCTGTATTGTTTTTATCTTCATATGGTGATTGTTCTGCACCATACACTATAGACAAATTAGGCACCTGCAATAAGAATCTGCATCCCTCTTTAGGCTCCCACCCAGGAGAAGATGAATACTGCTTTGCAAATAAAAGGCTCCTCATCAAGAATACATGGTTGAAACTAATATTGTGCAATGGAGCCAAAACCTTAGCACTGTTATCAAGGCCCATTGAGCAAAAGTGCTTAAAGTTATAAATCTGTGTGAGGTGTTGAACTTCTAGTTTTGGAGTATATGCTTCTGAAATCAGCTCAGATAAAATCGGAAGAGTAAAAGCATTGTTACATGCCAACTTCTTAGAGAAAGTACTGAACATTTGATCAATGTGATCATGAGTGTGGCCAACCAGAAGGAAATTTACCTTAACCTTCTGAAATACCTGTTTTTCAACAAGCATGCTTAAATATCCAAAGACTGTAGAATTTTTATTCTCTCTTGCAGTATTATCAAGTTCCAAATATAGAGTTGGTGGCAAAAGACCCTTCCATGATTGCAAAACACGATGAATGACAGTAACTATAAGGTTTGGATCATTATGCACATTCAAATATGTGAAGAAAACCTTGGACATTACAGTTCCATTGTATACCAAAGCACTAACCAAATGCTTTTGCACAAGGACTTCATCTCCAATGTCCTTAGGGATGCAATAAAAATGTGGCAAACAAGTTTTTTTTTTATCCATACCATCGATCAACAAACACAAATAATGCTCCGGATTTCTGAGTGCTTTACTTTGATGATGAATTGCTTTCTTTCTCTCTAAAGCTTGACTCTCATGATGGTTGTTAAGAAGGTTTTTAAAATTATTCTTTTTCTGTGGTGTTGTAGCCCCATTTGCCATGTTTTTCAAAGTGGCGCAAACTGAACATTCACCCATTCTAACTTTACGAGGAATAGACACATTGTTAAACTCTTCCTTCCATAATCGAGTAAAGTGACGATACAACACATACTTCTCATTTCTATTTTCCATGTCTTCTCTATATATTTGAAATACCTCTTGACGATTAAAGTTATCTGACAAGTGCAACCTTCCAGTTGTAGGCATAACCTCACAATGCAAGCTAAAATAGTTCATCATCCAATTCATTGCATGACATCCAACAGATCCTTTCATCCCAACATGGAACGTATCCAAAATGAGATCCCCATTCAAAAGCCCCTGTTGAACCCTATGTATTCTAAAATTTCCCGCACCCATTGCAATTTTAAATGCAGCCCTACAACATCGCATCCCTTGACTAAAGAAATATTCAAAAGCAACACATGTTACTGACATGTTATCCTCAATCATTTGCATGCGAGAAACAAGGTATATATCCTGCCTTTCACTATCTAAATGGAGGAATTTTTCTCTTAGGTGCTTTAGTTTCTTCATTCCTAAATTGTACAAACATTTCAAACCACAACAATGCTTCACAATATCCAATGCAATCTGTCTATCTGAAGTAAGAAATTTAAATCTTTTTTGACTTACTTCACGAGGCCTTCTTTTAAATCGTAGATTGAGTTTGCTTTGCTTTTCCGTTGCTCCACATGCACTTGAGTCAGAAGGGAGATCAATGGTTGGATCAGATGGGAGATCAAGAGGTGCATTTGGTTGAGCAGCATTGCACTGTGAATTGGATAACTTAAATGACTCAACAGAAAACATAGAATCATCAGCATGTTCTAAACCATAGGGATCATCACTTTTGTGGAAAGGGTCAATTGAGAACAATGAATCCGAAACTATATCAATATGAGCAGAGGAAGCTGATGCCCAAGCATCCACAGAAAAGATTGAGCTCATCTTCACTCAGTTCACAGAAGACTGAAGATGAATGACCTTTTTAAATAAGTAGAAATCCGAGATCAAGTGAAGATGTCACATCAAGAAGATATGAAATCAAAAGTTCATTAAAGTACATTAAATTACATTAAACATCAAATTACATCAAATTACTTAATTACTCAAATATACACTAATAAGGGAACCAAAGATTTGATTCACTTTTGAAAGATGAGATACACAGTTGATTTCTAACTAGATATGAGTCATTGAGTCTTAGCAGTATGAGTGAATCAAAATATATCCAAGTTGAGTTCCAACTGGATTAGATATTAAAATTGTTTGGAGTAGTGCCATTGAAGACTATACAAGAAGAAATTTTACCTTTGGTTAAGATTTCAAGGATTAGGTTTTATTGTGGTCTTGGCTAGATCTCAAAGAGGTAGATGAAAGTATATTAAAAAAGAATTATGTGTAAAAGAGGTACACGAAAAAGTATATGTAAGAAGTATATGGAAAAGTATATGTAAGAATTATATGTAAGAATTAAGTATATGCTTGTTACAACAAATTTTCAAATGAATTTTGAATCTACGATTTTTCTGAATGTTGGATGCAAAGACAATGAGTGACGTTTGAAATTACCAAGCTATTTTGTTGAAATTACCAACCTATTTTGTCGAAATTACCCCACAGTTCTTTGTTGAACGTTTATTCATACATTGATTTTCCTTTTCAACAATGTGTTACAAGATAAATGTGAATATGAACTGAAGTGAGAAGGATAACACTATAAAGATGTCATTAATCTCCCATATTCAACACAACTTAGACTTGATTTTTTCCCAAGCAAGAGATTCTAAGAAACAATTTATACATGAGATTAGACTTCCTCATGTACATACCATACTCTTGCCATTGAAGTGTAAATTCCATGCAAATGTATATAAATAGTTGCAAGGTTCTATGAATATTTCATTAAAGTCGAGGTGAAACAGCCTATTTGTGTGAGTGGTATTTCTTGGTTAGATAAGTTGATAGATATAGTTAGCAACTGGATTCATTCAATTAGATCCACTTAGTCTCTAGTTCAAGTTACCCAATTGCCTATTAATAGCAGAGGAGGAGATCATTCTCATTTTCAAAATCCACGAGCAAGAGAGAGCAACAGAGCACAGACAGCCATGGAGCACAGAGCTCAGCATACCAGCAAGGCAACTCTCATGGAGAAGAAGAATGTTGGTAAGAGTACCAAGAGGTAGACAAAATCATACTACAAAAAAAGATTCCTAAAAGATTCCTTTTGTATGTTTGAGCAAATATTATGCTTTCTAGGTTTTTATTTTTCTTAGCTACTAAAATATAGATCCAATGAGCGTACAACTCAATGCCAGGCATCGACCTAATGGTGTAAGCTGATGCCATGCATCGACTTTTAGGTGCAAGTCGATGCCAGGCATCGACTTTGTGTGCAAGTCGATGCCAGGCATCGACTTGAGGGTGTAAATCGATGCCATGCATCGACTTGAGGGTGTAAGTCGATGCCTGGAATCGACTTGCACCCTCAAGTCGATGTCTGGCATCGAGTTGTACCCTCAAGTCGATGCCTGGCATCGACTTGCACCCTCAAGTCGATGCTTGGCATCGACCTAGAAGGTCGATGCCTGGCATCGAATGTGGCCTGAAAATCGATGCCAGGCATCAACTTTAGGGTGCAAAGTTGATGCCAGACATCGACTTTTAGGTGCAAATCGATGTCAGGCATCGACTTTTAGGTGCAAGTCGATGCCAGGCATCACCTTTTAGGTGCAAATCGATGCTAGGCATCGACTTTGTGTGCAAGTCGATGCCCGGCATCGACTTGAGGGTGCAAGTCGATGCCAGGCATCAACTTGAGGGTGTAAGTCGATGCCAGGCATCAACTTACACCCTCAAGTCGATGCCTGGCATCGACTTGCACCCTCAAGTCGATGCCTGGCATCGACTTGCACCCTCAAGTCGATGCCTGGCATCGACTTGCACACAAAGTCGATGCCTGACATCAACTTGCACCTAAAAGTCGATGCCTAGCATTGACTTGGACCCATGAAAAACACAATAACGTATGAGCTGATATTTCCAAGCCCCTTCAAGGATGCTGAGTCCAAGAGTGAGAGGCCCTTCAATAAGCTGAGAGTGACCATGAGCTCTGCTGATCAACAACGTGACAAAGGCATTGGTCACCAAGCAAAACCAAAGAAAATTATTGCATCCTTATCCTCTAAGAAGGCCATCAATCCGGTTGGAATATCCTCTGGTGGACAGAGTAGCATCAAAATTCATGAGGATGATACAACTAGGAAGGATAGGTCGAGGGACACAAAGGTCTTAAGGACAGATCGTCCAGTGCGAGACATGACAAACCTGGAGTGGTGCCTTCAGTATGTTGAAGGAAAGAATGTAGTCCTTCTTGTGTTCGCATTGGCGTATGGGAGAGGAAAGATCACGACAACACAGAGTTTTCAGTATGGCCTTGTGTACAAATTGGATTATGAAGATGAGGATTCTAACAACCTCCTTGTCCTGGTAGAGACATCGAAAGGTTTAAGAAATGTTATATGCAAGATGGATTTCTTGTGCCCAGAGTGTTGTGTTCCAGATGGGCTTACAGAGATATGCAGGGACTCAGTGAATCTTATCAAGGACTTGATGCCATGGATCCAGGGCAACATCATGCCAACACAACAGAAGATGACAACCCCTGTAAAGGCAAGGGGTAAGCAGAGCGTGCAGAAAAAGTTCCAGAAGAAAAAGAAGAGAATTGCAGTTGAGGAGTCTTCTCACTCAAGCTCTAGCTCTGAGGATATAATAGTTGCACCTGGTGGAGAGCTTGCCTTGGGTGTTCTTGGTACTGAGCAGAACAAGATGAGGGAGGACATAGCTAGAAGAAAAGTTGTGAAGAAGGGGCACTTGTTCCACCTGCCAATCAATATCATCCATAGGCCACCAATAGATCCACTCACAGGGAGGAGGCCCCTTGAGATCAGGGAGCCACACAATTTGCACGTGCAGAATCTTAAAAAGAAAATGAAAATAAATCCTCATGCTACTGTTGTGCCATTCCTTGTCATGGTGGATCCAAATGAGTGCAGCTCTGTGGAGGAGTTCAATGAGGGTTTGTTTGAGGATTATACATATTATGTGATTGGAGTTTCACACTCTGCAGAGGCCCGCAGACAGCTAGTGAAGGAGCATCCTACCACATTCTTCTTTAGGTATGCAGAGTGCAAGATTTATGTTGGTCTTACAACTGAGGAAGCCAAGCTTCTTGCTTGGGATCACAACAATGACAATGACTGCAGGCAAAAAATGTCCTATAGGGAGAATTCGATTCTTCCACCATGAATATGAAGATTGTCTCGTGAAGGAAGCTGGAAGAATACATCCCAATCTACGAAAGTGATGCCTTATTGAGGTTGGAATTGCACTGGATGAGAATAGGAAGTCTGATGCTTTGAGGAAATATGATCCATGGTTTCAACTAACATTCAGAACATGTGAGATCTGGGATCTGCAGGATAAAATTTTCACAATGTGGGAGAACAAGGAGGTCAAGGGCCAGAAGCAACGGAAGTCGAGGCCAGACCCACATGTTGATCTGAAGGGAAAGGGAAGCAAAGTTGACCTCTCAATTGAAGAGGCTCCTGAGGACATGAAGCTGACACCATGGAGGGCCCTTTAAGGAATCAAGGATGATACATTGATTATATCAACTTTGTCAAGGGTAATCTCCAAGGAGTTAAGCCTGGAGGAGATGGTGAGATCGAAGCTTCGTCGAGATCGAAGAAGGTGAGGAGATTTTGAATATTGCCTTTGATTATGCTGAAACTTTTTCTTATCATTGTCTGCATTGTTGAAAACTGTCGGTGCTTTCTGTTCTTTTGGCACCCATACTTGTTTCATGCCGCTTGCTTTGAGATGCTCATACTGCTGCCTTCTTTGCATCGTCTGGTATGATTGTTCATTTGGGTTCCTCCATCATGGGTGACTCCTTCGTGGTTCGGGTTGACAGGTCGGGTTGATGCTCTTCTTTGGAAAAGAAGGGAGGTCCAACACTTGCGAAACTTGCCCATTAGGGAAGTATGGCATTTTGTACCATAAATCTAGGCCAGTCCACATTAAGTGTGGAAGGATGGGCATTGCAGGGTGTTGTTCCCATTTGTCCAGTGATGCAATCCACTTGACTGTTGATATAACCCACTTGACCGCTAATGTAAAATCGAGGAAAATCTGTTGACATTCTTTTGTCTGGAAACTATCCATCGGCAAGCTCTCATGGGTTGACTTTGGAAGGAGCGTGCTTAGCTAAGGGATCTGGCCAAAGATCTTTCAGTCCTCCTTCACATGTAGTTCATATGGTCTAGGGTTACATACCTCAGGCAGAGTGTTGTTAGGGAAGTCAAGCGGTATCACTCGCTGCTGGTCTAAGGTTCCAATCTGCAAGGAGCCTTGTCTAAGATTTAGGTCTAGTGAGTGATCGTATGGCCAATCTTGGCCAAGGATTAGGGATTCTATCAGTCATCATCATGGCACACTAGGAGCTTGACTATCATGATCACTTTGTGTATGAGGATAGGTGTTGGAGCAAGTCTATGACAAGCCTAAGTATTGTCTTGAGTCCCACAAAGTCATGAAAAAAGCTTTAAAATGAAGACGATGTAAAGTTCACTTGTGAACTACCTCTTGTAACTTTTGAAGAGTTTACTTAATGTAAAAGTGAAAGAATCTTAAGTGGTTGAGTCCACTTGATCAAGAATGGAAAGAGGAGCCACGAATTCGTGATTTGTGGTAGGTAGAGAATCAAATCAATCATTGATTGATTGGAGAGTGATTGAGGGAAGTTAGCCTCCCAAACTCAGCTATAAATAGATGGCAGTTTTACTCGTGGTTAGAGAGACCTATGTGAAGACCTCCAAGAGCTGAGCTTTATGCCATATCAAGGTGTGATTCCAAGGCACACATATGTATCAGTAAGTCCATTGTATTGTACAAGCAATATACTTTCATTTTCATTATCATTTGGGTTCATATTTCCATGTTCTTGTGAAGTGTACTACTCACTGCCATTACTCTCAGTTTTCTCAGTCCGATTGCAGAGATGGTTTCTCTGAGCTTGGTGCATCATTTTCAGTAACTTAACTTGTTAAAGTTAGCTCTATAAGTCTACTATATGCTCACGAATTTTCATGTCATTTGGATGTTGCAATCGTCAATTATATTCATTTGAAGTCAACAGGGTCTGTTCATCTTCACTTCTCTGTCAGGTACCCGATTTTTTTACTCACCTTGTCAGAGCCATTTCTCCGTGGTTACTTATTCCAATTCCGTGATTTAATGCTTGTTGGATTCAGATTTTTGTCTCGTATAACCATACAAATGTTCATAATCATTGGATTCCTACATTGTGAGTTATGGTCATTTTTCTGCTCACTAGTCTCAAACTGTAGCAGCCTGTGAAAATCGGGATGATGTCATCACTTGTTAAAACTCATTCTCAGTGTGTGGTTTATTATTTTTTATGAGATTACTCTTGAAAGTTAGCTCTTTAAGGTACCTAGACTTCCCCAAGAGGAATTAAGCTAATTGCTGCTGTGCTTAGAGAATTATGTAAAACACTGGACAGGTGTATGAACCAAGAATAGCAAGTTTTCACCTCTGAGCTAACTCCAACTTATCTGTTTTGATCTATCTTTTTGAGAGTGATCTTCCAAGGTACATAGGGTGTCTAATACATCCATTGGCAAGCTAAAAGGGCCCACCATATACTCCTGGAGTTCATTTGGCTGGTGTAGATCAAGGATTTTGCAACACCTCTTCATCTTCAAGCACATACCTATCCATCTCTTCATAGTGGTATCAGAGCAAGGTTGGACAACATGGCAGATGGATTTCCTTCATCAAGTGACAAATTGGACAGAGGTAACTACTCAGCTTGGTCATTAAGAATGGAAGCTTATCTCCAAGGTAGAAGTTTATATGGTTATGAGGCTGGAGATGAAGTTATGCCAAGTTTTAGGAACAAAAGTCAACCAACACAAGAAGAGCAAGAAAGATTGAGCACATGGTGCTCCAACGATGCACTTGCAAGGTCTTATCTCCTCAACTCTATCTCAGATTTTTTGTTGCCTCACATTAGAAGTTGTAAGACATCTCAGGAAGTGTAGGATGCACTTGAAGCTTTCTTTTCTTCAAGTACCAAAGCTAGGAAGCATCAACTATGGCTGGATTTCACAACTCTCAAGAAGGCTCCCAAACAAAATGTGACTGATTTTGTCACCAAGCTCAAGGACATAGCGGATCAGTTGGGAAGCATTGGAGAGGTAATAGATGAAGAGCAAATTGTAAGGCATGTCATCAATGGCTTGAAGGCAGATGACAAGTGGGAAGCATTCACCACAGCTATGGATTTGTACATGGACATGCATGTACCTGATTTCAATACACTCATTGGACAACTACTTACTCAAGAGGCAAAGCTTATCAAAAATGGAGAAAGCTCTAAAGGTAATCAATCTTCAGATTTATACACTGATAAAAGCAAGTCCAAAGATAACAAAGGAAAGGCAAAGAAAGTGGATGATGAAGCAGGTACATATCAAGCTAACTATGTAGGTAGAGGAAGACATGGCAGAGGTAGAGGAAGAGGAGGTAGACAAGGCAGGGGGAGATCCCAAGACTCCAACTCATGTTCTATTTGTGGATTTACTAATCATACAACTGAAAATTGCTTTAGGAATTCCACGAATCAAAGAGGCAGAGGATACAATAGAGGAAGTTATGGCTACTCAAGAGGAAGGTTCAACAATTATCATGGCAACTACAACAACTACAATCATTCAAACTATCAAGGAGGCTACAAAGGAAGGAGAGACTACAATAACTACACAGAAGACTCAAACAAAGAGGATTCATTATTGATCATGAACATGGCTATGCCACAAGGTAAATCTGATGAGCATGTTTTCTACATAGATTCAGGTTGTTCAAATCATGTGGCAGGAAATGTGGCACTCCTATCAGATTTAGAAGATCCAAGGAATAAGCATGAGGTACAAACAGGAGATGATACAAAACATCCTATGGAGAAAATAGGCAATGCCAAAGCACCTGATGGAAACATCAACCTACTCAGTAAGGTACTCTATGTCCCTACCATTACAAAGAATTTGATAAGTGTTGGGCAGATAGTAGAGAAAGGGTTGCAAGTCAAGTTCACAAAGGCAGGAGCATTTGCTGAAGATCCAAGTCAAGGATTCAGAAAAATTGCAAAAGGTGAAAAGACAGGTAGATTGTTCACATTTGGATTACAGGACACTAGAAACATTGCTCTCTTTAATTATGGTAGTCAGACACTCACAGAATTGGAAGTATGGCACAAAAGGTTAGCACATATTGGTGAAAGGTCATTAAAGCAAATTTGCAGGGACCAAAGTGTACTTGGACTCCCTAATTTGTCAAAACAACATATGATTTATAAGTGTAGTGCATGTCAATTTGGAAAGTCTCACAGGTTACCATTCATGAAGAAAGGTTATATGCATGGAGATCTCTTGGAGTTGGTTCATACAGATGTATGGGGACCTAGCAAGGAAGCTTCAATATCTGGATCAAGGTATTATGTCTCCTTTATTGATGATTGCAGCAGATGGACTATCCTATTCTTTATGAAACACAAAGATGAAGTTTTTTCATGTTTCAAAAGATATTTGGCTCTTGTGGAGAATCAAACAGAGGTAAATCACTAAAAAGGCTAAGGTCTGATGGAGGGGGAGAATACTTCTCCCATGATTTTGATTCTTTTCTTCAAGAAAGAGGAATCAAAAGAGAGGTACCTACAAAGGTACACTCCTGAGCAAAATGGAGTGGCAGAAAGGAGGAATAGGACAATTGTTGAAGCTACAAGGTCTATGTTAAATGAAAAGCATTTACCTAATTACTTATGGGCTGAGGCTGTATCTACAGCCACTTACTTGATTAATAGGTTGCCTTCAAAATCCCTTGATGGGATGAATCCATATGAGGCTTGGAATGAAAGAAGACCAAGCTTAGATCATTGTAAAATTTTTGGATGTATTGCTTTTGCTCATGTTCCTTCACAGGTTAGAGACAAGATGGATCCAAAGGCAGAAAGGTGTGTATTTATTGGATTTGACAACAATCAAAAGGGCTACAGGTTATACAACCCTACCAACAAAGGATTCTTGGTAAGTAGAGATGTAGTTTTTGATGAGAACAATTCATGGTATGAAGATTCATGTAGGAAGGTCAATTTACCATATAATATTGAAGAAGATTTTCCAAAGCTTGGTAGAGAACAACCGAACATTGAAGAACAAGGCACCTCGGAGGATGATGAAGAATCTTAGATGGAAAAGATCAAAGCATGGAAGTCTAAAGGTAAAGCAAAATTGCAGGAACTTGGACATGAGGCAGAATCATCACATCATGGCCTAAGAAGATCTATGAGGGAAAAGAAAAAACCAGAAAGGTATGGGTTTGACACCTCATTAGTAACTAAACATTCTATCTACATAGCATAGGATATAAACCAAGAGGAGCCATCATCATTTGAAGAGGCCAAAGCAAAATCAGAATGGAAGCATGCAATGAAGGAAGAGATTGAAGCACTTGAGGAAAACAACACTTGGGATTTGGTGCCCAAGACTTCATCCATGAAGGTAATAGGCTCAAGATGGGTCTATAAACTCAAGAAGAATTCTGATGGTTGCATTAACAGGGATAAGGCAAGGCTTGTAGCAAAAGGCTTTGCACAAACTCAGGGAATTGATTATGAGGAGACCTTCTCTCCTGTGGCAAAGATGCCTACTATTAGGGTTTTGCTTAGTATTGCCTCTTCCAAGAATTGGAAGATACTTCAACTAGATGTAAAGAATGCATTCTTGAATGGTTGGATAACAGAAGAGGTATATATGGCACAACCACCTAGTTTTGAGAAACAAGTTTATCCTGATTATGTGTGTAAACTTAACAAAGCATTGTATGGTCTCAAGCAAGCTCCAAGAGCTTGGAATTTCAGGCTTGTTTCATTCTTGCAGGACAAAGGCTTTCAACCAAGCAAGGCAGATCCTTCACTCTTTATTAAGAAGAGTAATTCTGAGGTCATCTACTTATGTGTATATGTAGATGATATTATATTGAGAGGAAATGATGCAGATGGTATGAAGAAGATCAAAGATCAGATGAGAGAAGAGTTCAAGATAAGTGATTTGAGTTCACTTACCTACTTCCTAGGTTTGGAAGTTGTCTACAAAGATCATGGTTTGTTTCTCACTCGAAGAAAGTACATTAAGGACATGTTGGCAAAATTCAAGATGCAAGATTGTAAGATTGCAGGTACTCCAATGGAGGTCAATCACAAACTGAGCTCACATGAAGGTGAACTCATAGAGGACATCACATCATATCAAAGTCTAGTGGGTCGTCTCAACTATGCCACATTGACAAGAGTAGATATATGTTACAGTGTGAGTGTGCTAAGTTAATTTATGCACACACCAAGGAAACCACATATGGATGTTGCCAAAAGGATTCTCAAGTATCTCAAAGGAACCATAAATGAAGGACTTTATTATCCTTATGTATCTGATTTAGGTTTGAAGCTATTTTCTGATGCAGATTGGGCTGGCTCCAAAGAAGATAGAAGGAGCACTTCAGGTTATCTTACCTTTGCAGGTTCAAAGCTTATTTCATGGTCATCCAAGAAGCAACCCACAATTGCTCTCTCTTCTATTGAAGCTGAATATAGAGGTCTTGCCATAGCTACTCAGGAAGCTATGTGAATGAAGACATTATTCAAAGATCTTGGATTGGAGTTTGGAACTCCAACTATTTTTGGTGACAATATGAGTTCTATTCACTTGGCTGCTAATCCTATTTTTCATGCAAGGACTAAACATATTGAAGTTCATTATCACTATGTACGAGAGAAGGTTCTAAGCAAAGAGATTCAAATATCATATGTGTCCACTCATCAACAATGCGCAAATATTCTAACCAAAGCATTGGATAGTACAAAGCATTGCAAATTCAAGGCTATGATAGGTTTGCAGGTAATCTTGGAAGATTGAAGACCTCAAGCATACTTCGCTTGAGGGGGAGCTGTTGGAGCAAGTCTATGACAAGCCTAAGTATTGGCTTGAGTCCCACAAAGTCATGAAAAAAGCTTTAAAATGAAGACTATGTAAAGTTCACTTGTGAACTACCTCTTGTAACTTTTGAAGAGTTTACTTAATGTAAAAGTGAAAGAATCTTAAGTGGTTGATTCCACTTGATCAAGAATGGAAAGAGGAGCCACGAATTCGTGATTTGTGGTAGGTAGAGAATCAAATCAATCATTGATTGATTGGAGAGTGATTGAGGGAAGTTAGCCTCCCAAACTCAACTATAAATAGATGGCAGTTCTACTCGTGGTTAGAGAGACCTATGTGAAGACCTCCAAGAGCTGAGCTTTATGCCATATCAAGGTGTGATTCCAAGGCACACATATGTATCAGTAAGTCCATTGTATTGTACAAGCAATATACTTTCATTTTCATTATCATTTGGGTTCATATTTCCATGTTCTTGTGAAGTGTACTACTCACTGCCATTACTCTCAGTTTTCTCTGTCAGATTGCAAAGATGGTTTCTCTGAGCGTGGTGCATCATTTTCAGTAATTTAACTTGTTAAAGTTATCTCTATAAGTCTACCATATGCTCACGAATTTTCATGTCATTTGGATGTTGCAATCGTCAGTTATGTTCATTTGAAGTCAATAGGGTCTGTTCATCTTCACTTCTCTGTCAGATACCCGATTTTTTCACTCACCTTGGCAGAGCCATTTCTCAGTGGTTACGTATCCAAATTCAGTGATTTAATGCTTGTTGGATTCAGCTTATTGTCTAGTATAAGCATACAAATTTTCATAATCATTGGATCCCTACATTGTGAGTTATGGTCATTTTTCTGCTCACTGGTCTCAAATTGTAGCAGCCCATGAAAATCGGGATGATGTCATCACTTGTTAAAACTCATTTTCAGTGTGTGGTTTATTATTTTTTATGAGATTACTCTTGAAAGTTAGCTCTTTAAGCTAGCTAGACTTCCCCAAGAGGAATTAAGCTAATGCTGCTGTGCTCAGAGAATTATGTAAAACACTAGACATGTGTAGGAACCAAGAATAGCAAGTTTTCACCTCTGAGCTAACTCCAACTTATCTGTTTTGATCTATCTTTTTGAGAGTGATCTTCCAAGGTACATAGGGTGTCTAATACATCCATTGGCAAGCTAAAAGGGCCCACCATATACTCGTGGAGTTCATTTGGCTGGTGTAGATCAAGGATTTTGCAACACCTCTTCATCTTCAAGCACATACCTATCCATCTCTTCACAATAGGAAGGTCCACCTCACCCATACAACGGGTTTCCATGCCTCCTAACCCGATGAGGTATGCCTCAATAGGCCGCGTTTCTATTCTTGAGTCTTTATAGTGGGACCATCTAATTATACTAGTCATAGCACTTGAATCAATTAAAGCCCTGAGCTCCTGGCAAGGGTTGTCATGCTCTAGCCTGACTGTAATGAATGGTCTCCTATCCACTATGGTAGGATGATTAATTGACTTTGCTTGACACATGGCCATGGGTTATCTGGGTGTTGTTTCCAGATGGTTATAATGCTCTCTCCCTAGTCCTTGTCTTCTTAGCTTCATGCACTTAATGCGTTCTATAGCTTCTGACTGAGCTTCCGTGCATATTCTCTTTTCTTCCTCCTTATGCTTCTTTGCCAATGTGAGCCTTCTAAGCATATCCTCAGTAAGAGGTTCTTCCACTCGTCCAGA
Source organism: Ceratopteris richardii (assembly GCA_020310875.1). NCBI lineage: Eukaryota > Viridiplantae > Streptophyta > Polypodiopsida > Polypodiales > Pteridaceae > Ceratopteris > Ceratopteris richardii. Next base: position 83,555,917 of record CM035418.1, on the reverse strand, counting down.
GTTGGTTAATGATCATAGGTCCATAACCTCGCTTTTCTAATTTTCATGCATGTTGTTTCAATGTATGTATTAGGACTAAATCTCCTTCTTTCAAGCTTTCTCTTTCACATGTGCATCGAAATAGGCTTTCTGTTGCTTCTTTGTTGCATATATGCCTGCTGCTGCTTTCAGCCTGGTTTCTCCTAATCGTTCTAAATCCATTATCCTTGATTATAATTCATGGCTGGTCCACTGACGTTTGTGTGCAACCTTAAGGGTGGGTATCAAGAAATCCAAAGTACGCACAGCTTTCTGACCAAAAACTATCTAAAAGGCAGTTGCATTGAGTACATTCTTGTAGGCCACTCGATATGCCCAAACAGCGTGATATAACAGTTTTTCCCAATCTGAACGTTTGTTGTTCACGAGCTCCGTCAATATAGTGTAAAGGATCTTGTTAGTACTTTCTGCTTGACCATTGGCCTGAGGATGATATGGTGCGTATTTCTTGTGAATCACCATAAAATCTTGTAACAAATATTCAATGGCTTGGTTTAGAAAGTGAGTTCCTCGCTTGCTCACTAGCTCTATAGGCAGTCCATATCTTGTAAAGACATTTTCAAAATAAGAATTTTGCAATCGTGTGTGCATCATTCTTTTTTGTGTCCTTAGCCTCTACCCATTTGGTAAGATAATCTGTCGCAACTATGATGTATTCAGCATGTGTTCCTTTTGCAGGGGCGTTAATGGGTCCTACAAAGTCTATACCCCACTTGGAAAATGCTTGTCCTCCCATCATGGGTTTCAATGGCATTTCATCTCCACAAGTAGGAAACTGAGTTCTTTGGCACACATCACATCTCTTAACATAGGTATGTGCATCCATGTGAAGAGTGGGCCACCATAATCCTACAAATACTATGGCTTTGATTATCCTATTGGGGCCAAAATGACCTCCTGCTACACCTTGGTGTGTAGTCTCTAGTATGCTCAAATAATCGCTCTCATGAACACATTGTCTTAGGTATCCATCTCTTCCTATTTTGTATAGGTTGTCACCAATAAGTGAATAGTCTTAAGCTTCTTGCTCTAGACTGCGTTGTCTTGCTAAGGTCATTCCTTGAGGGAATGTTTTCGTCCTCAAGTACGACACTAAAGGTTCACTCCATTCTGGTGTGAGAGACACATGATATAATGTAGCATGTTCAACCGGTGGTCTTCACAACAGATAGGGCATTCTCTACACAACGTGTAGACATCTGCTTCCATAGAAGGTCAATATACTCGTAGTCTATGTAGAGTCTACAATGTAGGATGTTTTGACTGGTGTTGCTTTAATGCACCTACATGTGCTAATTGCAACCAATTTGCGTGTTCTGGTTCATCTACACAACAAGCTAGAATGTTCTGATTATCCTATTTATATATACTTCCTGCTATTATTTGATATCTTTGTGACTTGGTGATTTCTCCTTCTTTGATCCTTATCCTAGGATTCTTGGGTCCATATGTGAGAATAGGGACAATAGGCTTAGCCCATTCTGGTACTATCTCGTTAAATAGGTATGCATCAGGTAATTCATCTGCTATTCCTTGAGCAGCTTCTCTAGAGGTTAATCTTGAGAGGTGGTATGCTCTAAGGTGAGTCTTCCCTTTCCTGACTACTACTTCAAAGTCGTACTCCATCAATAGTAGAAACCATCGTATCAATCGTCTGGTATTACAAGGCTTATTGACTAAGTACAACAATGCTTGATGATCCGTGAAGAACTTGAACTTGTTTGCCAATAAGTAATGCCTGAATTTCTTTACTGCATAGATCATTCCTAACCCTTCTTGTTTTGTAGTGGTGTAGTTTCTTTCTACTGCATTCAACTATCTGCTTGCATAAGCTATGGGGATATCTACATTACCTTCATTTGTAGGTTGTGCCAACACACATCCTATGGGATAGTTGGATGCATCCACATGTACATGGAATGGCTTGCTCCAATCTAGGTTTGTCAATATAGGTGCCGAGAACGAACGTCATTTAAGTTCATTGAATGAATTCTCACATTCATCTGTCCATTCAAACTTGGTCAAAAGAGAGTACAAAAGCTTGGCTATGATATTATACATGTTTATGAATCCTCTATAATAACCACAATGACCCATCAAGGCATGTACCTCTTTTACGTTCCTTGGTCTAGGCAGGTTTGCAATTACTTTCACTTTTCTTCATCCGTCAAAATTCCATTCTTTGACACAATGTGTCCTAGAATTTTGCCTTGTCTGACCATGAAAATGCACTTTTCTAGGTTCAGACAAACCTGATATTCTCAACATTTATCAAATATTTGCCTTAACTATGGCATATGTGTTTGCCTCATATTCGAATGAGTACATATATCATCGACATAAACTTCCAAATTCTTGCGTAAGAATTCCTTAAACTCTGTATCTTTTAGGGATGATGCGGGTTGTTTAGTTTGACTTTTTGTTTCTTCTTCATGGGCTTTGGCTTCTACAAAGTAAAGATATTCCTCTTCTTTGGAATAGAAGGGTTCCATGATGATGGATTCTAGGTCCTCATCACTATTCTCGTCCTGTTCTTTGGTCACTTCCATGCATTCTTCTAGGATAAAGTCTTCCTCGATAGGTTCAATCATAAAAACGGAAATGTCATACCCGTCCTCATCACAATGAGAGGTCCATTGTTCTTCATTCACTCCTATGTCCAGCGTGGCTAAGATTTCTACCCAACCATGAGGCTCCAATTCCTCGTTTGGAAATACTATAGGTGCATAAGCTAGGTCTTGAAGGGTTTGTGGATGTCGTGCTGAACCTAAGGTCCTAGCTTCTTATCGTTCTTCCTCTTTTTTTGCTACCTTACACATCCATAGATGAGTGTCCTCGTGCAACAATGAGGGGTCTGATTCCAATGCGTGTACTGACTTTGTTTCTTCTTGTGTCTTATGGATGGTGTTCCATTGTATTGGGGGTACATCTTGATGGGAATAGTCTTTAAGATTGACTTTAGTAATCGCTCCTAAATGTTGCGAGTACAGAGAATTAGTTTCCCAATCTTGTATGATTTGCAACTGACGCATGAATGGTCGCCCTAAAATCATTTCGTAAGCATGCGTTTTTACAAAATCACAAATGGCGAAAGTATGTTCAAACTCCACACCACAAGTGGTGAGAGATATGCCTTCTAGTAAGCCCAGTGACTTCTCAATATGTTCGTCAGCCATTTGTAGCTTCATCTTGGTGGGTCTTAATGCTGGCTTACCCCAACGTTTCCATAAAGCAGTGGTAGTGATGGCTACTCCGGCTCCTGAATCTAAGATGGCTTTGGTGGTGTAGCCCTGGTGGGTGATTGGAAGATAAGTGTTACCTTCCTCTCCTTCGCTCACATCCTGAATTCGTTCTATGGGTATCTCTGGTACATTCTTGTGTGATCCTATCTCGGAGGGAGCAATAGCAAGCTCAGGGAATTGATTTACTACGTGCTTCCACAACTCTGGTTTAAGCTTCAACAACTCCTCTAGAGTGAGATGGCATTGTACTTTGGTGGTCTTAATCACTTCCCTGTTTCTAGGGATTACGGATTCTTCATTCCTCACTATTATCGTGGGTGTTCTCATGCTAATAGACTTGGATTCTCACGATCATGTAAACTAAGGTAATTCTTGCAAAGAATTAGATTCAAAATCTGTATTTCTTGAATAGGAGGATGGGTTCCTTGTTCTTTTCTCCACTTCTCTTCTTGGATTTCTCTTAAAAATTCGTGTGAATATTTGTGTATGGAAGACAGGTTGTCTTCAACCTCTGTATTTGGTACTTGAGATAGGGATGGTGCATTCCTTTCTTGTGTTTTAGAGACATTAGGGTTCCCATGCAGATTATTTTAAATCTGCTCCTGAATAGTTCTCATATACAAGCTAAGAAGGAAACCTCATAAAGAGGAAAAAAGGTCCCCCAATAATCCAAAATATACAAAAGAAATATCCCCATTAGTGATGTGGTAAACAAGGAGCTAAAACTCATGTGTAAGGAAGTGGAAACTAATATGTATTAAGATTATTACAGAAATTGAAGTCCAAAGCTTTGTGAAAACTTATCATGATGAAGAGCCTTTTCAAAAATTTTCCAACATTAACTTATATGATTACATATTCCAAAGTGATCTCTCTAGGAGAGATCCTCTCCTCAGGATAATAATAGTTCACTTCAATGCGCTTAATATGAGCATGTAGAAGTAGGTTGTACACAATTGTGAATGCATTGTGACTCTTGGTAAAAAATGGTGATGGTAGAGGCATGAACAACACCCAAATCATCCATGAGGCATAAGAGCTACACACACTCAACAATAGCTATGAAATTCTCCTATACTTAGTTGCACAACTAGAAATGCTCACAATAGGTTGCTTCTTGTTCAATCAAGATATGCATGAGCTATCAAGCATGAAGAAAAAGCACTTATCGGCACAACCCAATCTGACTTAGAAAACTCATGTAAATTTGGTAGTATAGATCCTAATCCAGAGAATAGAACGCAAGTTTCCATGTACAAGATAAGTATAAGGAAGGTATGCTTAACTGCCTATAAATGCTTTGCAACTCCACTATGCATAGATCTACTCATCTAAGAGACAATCGAATAAATTTTAGGCTAACTGATGCATATATAAATAAGGCATCTGAGAGCTTTCTATTAGAGATCAGCATCAAATGCATCTTAAGCATCATGAAGTTTTAACATATTTCTATGTGCGTAGCACTGGTTTTATATCCCCCAAGGCCAAAAAAAAATGCAATAATGTGCTGATTTTATTTTACTTTACACAAATTGATGCCTCCATCAACTTGCATAAATTGAAGGCAAAAAAATAGTTTAGATGTCCCAAATATACTATTTTAAAAGAGGCTTTTAAATCTGACTTAGAATAAAAATATGCATCTCATTAGGATCAATGACTAGCATACCATCGACATAACCAAAAAAGATAAAACATACATCGTCTACATGCTCCACATATACGACGCTTTCAATGGGATTATTATGAAATCAATATGCAAATAAGTAGGTATGTCTTTTCTTATATGACGTATTTGATTCTTATTTTCATGCGTACAATGCCTTCTTTAACCTCTACACTATGTTTTCATACAATTTTTGCACAAAACCATGGGGCTAAAAAAACATAGAATTCTTCATATAAGTACCCATTAAAATGTATAGTTTTTATGTCTAATAATCTACATTCCAACCATAGTGAGTTGCAAGGGCACAAATGCTAACAAATGGTTTCCATATGAAATACATCGTATACATCTCATCAAAATATCAACACATTTTTCTTCAGCAAAGTCTTTATCTACAAGCCTAGCCTTATATCTATCAATACTACCATCATTGGGCTTGCACTTAATGTAGAGAACCCGTTAGTGGGAATGATGTTCTTGGAAGTGGGAATGATGTTCTTTCCAAGAGGTAAGTCTCATAAAGTATAAGTAGCATTCTTCATAATAGCATTTTTTAAATCATATTAGCAATCAAAATTTTTGTATTTTCTACTTCATCAAAATAAACAAGCTCATTCTCATAAAAAACGCTAAAAGTAACTATGCATAACAATCTGATGCAGAAGAAACACCATGGATGCATCAACAAGTAGAAACTACAGAGATGCATCTAATTTTCTATATCTCCAAGTGTGAGCCAACCATTTTGGCATGGAATTTTCTTCATCAATATTCACTCTCTCACCAATATCTACATCAGAAATTGAAAAACGCCTATTTCATCGAAAACTACATAGGCTAAAGTGTTTCCTCAATAGAAGATACATTTGGTTGTCCACTAGTGAAAATAGGAAACTGTTAGAATTCTATTTATTTGGCAATCTCAAGTATACGAATGAGGTCTTATATTAATGTGCCATATCATTCTCACTTTTTGTGAGTAAATAAGCCATCTGTAGCTCAGTGATGAGTAGCACCTCCTTTAATGTCAATCCGGGAAGACGTGAGGATGGTATGAAGACCTCGAGCAAGTGGAGGCACAAGTGCGTGAGTGAGAAGCACACAAACATGCACACATATACACACACACGCGCACACACGGCAAGACAAAGAGTGAGAAGCGATGGAGTTCTTAGATTCCTTTCAAAAAGTTCTTACAAGTTCATTTCAATTACAAGCTAGCCCCAAAAATGAGCTCTCTAGCTCTTTTTATAGTTTTTGACTAGGTTCTGGCCTTGTCCAGACCTAGTGTCCGGCCTAGTTAAAAATTAGGTTCTCTACCCTATTTGGAGGTTCAAACGAAGTCTAAACAATGTGAAAACTGACAGGTAGGTACTTCTAAAGCTCCTCAAGCTCAAGGACTCCTTGGCTTGCACAAAATGGAGCTACAAAAATATGAAATGGTATTTACAATGGTTTTTCGTGATGAAAATCACTATTGTTGTAGGGATTTCTTCTAACATTTTGACATACATTTCCTGGAGCTTCCTACTTGCTCCTTCTCCTTGTGTGTCCACCTCTCTTATATGCGTTAGTGTCTTGAAAAAATATTGGCCTACTTGCCAGGTCGTCGTTGACTGCTCTGTCTGCTTGTACTTTCTCTTCTCTCTGACTCCCTTCTTAAGCTTCCTTGCCTAGTGAGTCCTTCAATTCCAACACCCCCCCCCTCTCTCGTGTCTGTCGTCCCTGACAGACCCTTGTTGGGTGGGTCGTTGGATGTAGGACTCAACAACGTCTTGTGCTAAGTGATGTTCTGCAATCCGCAACCCTTTGGCCAAGTCCGTGAGTAGAGCATCCCAATCTACCGGCCCGGGAACCTCTGGATGTGGTATACATAACTTTTCTGAATGAAGAGCTTGTTCCACTGCAAACAACTGCTATAAATGTGATGGTCTGGGAATGAATATCTCTGAATGATATTCCCAGAATCCCGTGACGAACATTTCTTCAAATGTCTGTTTGAAGCAGGCTGGTAGATACCTGATACGCGCGTGCCATGCATATACAACATTAATAGATGGGGTTGCGCTCATGTCATAGACGAGGTCCTGATTTCCTTCATTAAATCCAAGGGCTGACAGATGAGGTTCCTTGACATTTTTGAAAGTCCTGAATGTGACCAACATGAGCTCAAAAATTTTCAAGCACATTTGGGCCATGACGTCAGGCACATTTTTAAACCTGACCCCCCAATGCCGAATCGTCGAGATCATGTAGCCTATGGTAGGTTGGCCTTTGGGTGGTGCTAAGTAAACATAATTGAGCCATTTCTCACATCCTTTGTTTGTCAGCACCGTTTTTGTGTATTCCGGCCATGACCTTCTTCGAAACACAGGGCAGTAGCATGGGTTGTATTTGATGTACAAGGGCATGTTATTCCATGTTCTGACCATTTCTGGGTAGGTTTCCAGTAGACGAATCCTCCACATCGGTTGATGAATATTGCCCTGCTTGGCACTCGCTGGGATGTCTTCCGGTGCAAACTGTGTAGCCGAGGTTGGTTCTTTTGATGTGTGGCTCTTGATTTCCGCATTGTAATCCGCCATTAGGACACAGAAAGGAACATACATTGTCAAATCGTCGGATGTGCCGATCCACCTATGATGGGAGAGATTCCTAAAGTAATCCGATTTTATGACTACTTCTTCCAAGCGTGACATAGATGCTATCTGAACTGCCACTCTATCATCATGGGTTGTGGCTACTTTCTCTAACCTCTGCATCCATTCAGGAGCCTCTATTTCAATGGTGTACATGCCCTCGTCTGTTTGCTTGCCCCCTGGTGCAGGCATGGGAACATACGGGTCTTCAAAAGTTTCCTCTATCTCGATTGGCACTAGATCTTCAGGCTCGGGCTCGACAAGGGGAGAGGGCTGACGTTCGTATTGCATGACTTTGCTGTGTAATTCTTCGAGTTCTGCTCTGAGTTTTGTGACTTCTTCGGATGTGTCGTCTGTGGTTGTGGCTTTGCTTGGTGACTCCTACTGAGTTGCCAGTTGCTTAAGTAGATCATCTCTTTCTCGTTCTAGCGCTGCATGGGCCTCCAGGAGGTCGGCATGGGTTTCTAACACAGTTTTCATATTCTCTGAGGGAATGGCCTTGAATTTTTCTAGGTCGATTTCCTGCGGGGAACCTTCCATGGCTGCTTCCAAGTTCTCTTCATTTTGTTTCTGCAGCTGTTTATTCTCTTCGAGAGCTGTAGACATGTGTTTTCGTAGGAGGGCCAGGTTGTGTCTAAGTTTGAGATTCTCCGTTATCTGGGAGTGTAGCAATTCATCCATATGTTGTCTTTCCTCTGCATCTGACTGGGCTGGATTGGCTACTAACTGTTCATGTTGTTCCTGTAAAGTGGCATGTTGTTGTTGTAGTAGCCGCTTTTCCCTTTCGAGATCAATGAATCGGAGTTGAAGTTCCTCATGGCTTCGAAAGAGTCGTGTGTGTTGGTTATCAAGATGTTGGTAGTGCTGTTGCAGTTGCGACATACACTGATACATATTATTAAATACATTATTAATAGGGGTGGATGTGGGAAGGGGGTTGAATGCAGAAGGGAAGGGAAAGGGGAAGGGGAATGGAAGTGTGGATGTGGTGCTGGAAAATGGTGAAGTGGGAGGTGGGGGAATGGGCGATGGTGGATGGATGGGGGGAGGGATAGGTGCGGAGGTGGGTGAGATGTCCATAAGATCAACGGTGGATGCAGTAGTGGGAGTGATTGTGAATAGTGGAATTGTGGGTGCGGTGATAGTGGTGAAAGTGTACAGTGGTGTGTGCAATTGTGAATACGAACTGCCCGGAAGTGTGATCGGGGGGTTGAGATCTTCTGTGGCAGCAGTTAGAACTACGGTTTCAATGGTCGTATGGACAAACGAAGTGGAGATAGGGTGTGTGGGTTGTGTGGGTTGAGTGACGGTCTGTGCTTCGGTATGGGTAGTGGACTCGGAGGCGGTGACAGTAGTGGTTACACTGGTTGTGGGAGATGAATGTGGTGGAGATGGAGGCAGGGGTGGCAACGGGGGTGACAGAGGTGCACTTGATACATGGGTTTCCTCAGTATCGTGGACAGTGTGTGCGGTGCCCGTGGTTGTGGATGTGCCTTGTGGTTCTGATACTAATACATTCATCTGCTTTCCTGCTCGAGGGGGGCGTCTGCCATATCTTTGTTCCGTTCTTCGTGCTTGTGCAAGGGCGGTATGCACCGTTTCAGGGACGCCTAATGCCTCAGATATCATGTCAAGGGTGGCACGATATTGCTCGTCGACGCCTTCCTCCTCAAGGATCTGATTCATAAGGGCCTTGCCTGCTGCTAGGGACAGTCTATGTTGCTCTTGAACTCTGTTCATGGTGTCATAGAGCTTTTTCAATGCTTTCGTATAAGCTGGGGCCCCTTCAAGTACCTGCAGAGCTTCCTGATCATATTCCTGCTCTTCTTCCTTGGATTGTCCATCATGTTCCTCCTCTTGTCCTCCTTCTTCTTCACCCTCCACATCGACCACCTCTGGTTGTCTAGGATGGGGTTGGTCTGTAGCAGTTTGTTGTCCACTAGCTTGCTTTGCCTCAACTTCCGCGTTAACAGCCTCTATGATTCTGGCTACCTCCTCATCAGTTAGGTCTTCTAAAGTGAATCCGTGAGGGAACTCTAGGTCGGTTGGTACAGGTGGAACACTAGATTTGGTCCATCAGTGTTGTGTCTTGGTAATCTAATAGTGAAGGGTTGTACCCGCCTTGGAAATCGTGGAGTTGTCTCTGGTGTCAATGTCGTGTTGGAGAAACACTCACTAATTGGACATATATTTCAAGGTCAAATCTTAGGAAGAAAACCCCATGCCTATGTGAAGGGACAAATTCACAACTGTATTATACTTGTAAAGTTAGTTCACTTTAGTTCTAGAAGTTTTTTAAAAATCACGAGAATACGAAGATCTATATAAGTTAGTTTGTATCAACTGACGCGGCGTGAGAGAGAGAGAGAGAGAGAGAATAGAGAGAAAGAAGAAAGGAGTTCATTTTATACGACTGATTATAGTCGAGCTTCTCTGAGTGAGAAAGCATCTGTAAAACTTTTGAATTTCCATAGCTATGAGAAAGAACTGAGTAAAGTTCTGTGTATGAGTCTCTCTCCATCATCTCCATGCTTGCCTATTGTGTGATGAATTAAAAAGATCAAGTTTTCCAAGCAACTCGATGCCTGGCATCGAATCTCTGTTGATAAGTCATATTTTCATTTATCCTTTTCATTCAGTACTGAAGTGTTTGAAAACATGATGTTGTTGGAGCAACTCGATGCCTGGCATCGAATTCCAGTTGATAAGTCATATTCTAAGTGTGCATGAAATCACCTATAGTTTTGGTGTCCAAAAGATCAAGGTTTTATGCGGGAAGTCGATGCCCGGCATCAAATCCCTGCTGAAAAGTGGCCAAAAACATCCCAAGTCAATGCCCGGCATCGAATTCTTGTTGCAAGTCGATGCTAGGCATCGAATTCTAATTTTAAACAGGCGCTCTTACTATAACAGGAAAGATTTCCAGTTTTGGAAGGTCATACAGGGTTATCTTGTGAGAGCCATAACTTGAGTTCTAGAGATCCGTTTGATGCATATCATAGCTTGTTGGAAAGCTCTACTCTTCTAGTTTCAGCCTATAAATTTTCATGGAGAAATAATACTTGAACTAAGAGAAATTAGCAAAATACTAAAGGTATATCATTTGAGTGACTAGAAAAATCTGTAGAAGCAAAGTTCTCACTTTAGGCTATCATTTCTCAAAGTTTGGAGTGGCAATGAGTTAATGATGACCATGGAGGTGTTCTAGTGTCACATTAATTCATTTCTTGTGGTGTTTCATACATCAACAAGTGGTATCAGAGCAGAAAGATTCTCGAGAGCAGAAGACGACAAAGGTACAAGAAGTTTTGTAAAGTTTTCCATTAAATTTTGAAAGGTGAAGCATTTGAAGACACAAGGCATCAATAGGTTACTTCAAAAGCATCCTCATACACAAAGAACTTCAAAAGGTATTATCCTTTATCCTTTAAGCTCACAGGTTGCAGCAGAAGGAAAGAACTATGGCAGATCATATTTCCATTGACAAACTGGACAGAGATAATTACCCCGCATGGGTAATGAGAATGGAAGCCTTACTTATGAGTAAGGATCTCATGATATATGTTACAGGTGAAGAAGAGAATCCAGTATTTGAAGATGAAAGCCGACCAAAGAAAGAAGAACTTGATGCTTTAAAGCATTGGCAGAAGAAGGATGCAAGTGCAAAAGCATACATCTACAATACAATTTCTGATCATTTGCTACCACACATCAGAGGATTGGAATCATCTGAAGATATATGGAATGCATTGGAGTATCATTTCCAAAGCACTACTAAAGCACGGAAAGCAAGTCTATGGTCAGAGTTTACAACATTCAAGAAGAAGCCAAGTCAAACCATTAGTGATTATGTCACTAAGATGAAGGATCTTGCAGATAGTCTTGGATCCATAGATGAAGATGTTGAAGATCACAGATTGATTGCTCAGCTACTTGCAGGTTTGAGAGGGGATGAAAGGTGGAAACCTTTTGTCTTATCAACAGAACTTTCATTAAATCATTATGTTCTAGATTTGAACCAGTTGCTTGGTTTGATGCTCACATATGAGCAAGACTTGAAGGGAGATGGAGATAAAGGACAAAGTTCTGCAATGTACATGAAGAACAAGAAGAAAGGAGATAAAGGTAAAGCAAAGGATGAAGAGGAGTCTAGTTCTCAAGCTTATTATGCAAGAGGTAAAGGCACTGGCAGAGGAAGAGCAAGAGGTTTTGGAAGACGAAGAGGTAATCAAAATAACAACAAAAAGGCTTGCTGGATCTGTGGATTGAGTAATCATTTGGCTCATGACCGTTGGCACAATCAACAAGGATCAAACCAGAATCAAAACAACAATAGCAGAGGTCGAGGTGGAAGATATCAAAGTAATTTTCAAAGAGGTAGACAAAATCAAAGAGGAGGCTATGGTAGAGATGGAGGAAGAAGTTGGGGACAGAATCAATCCTACAACACCACCTACTACAACTATGCAAATGACACACACAATGAAAGTCATACATCATTGATGATGAACTCAATCAACACATCAGATAAAGAAGATCTAAAGGTATTTTACATTGACTCTAGATGTTCTAATCATTTGTCAGGAAACATAGAATTGATGTCAGAATTGGAAAAAGGCATTTCTAGTCACACAATTCAAACTAACTTGATTAGTGTGGGATAGATAGTTGAAAAAGGTTTTCAAGTCAGGTTTACAAATGAAGGAGTATTTGTGGAAGATCCAGAGAATGGATATAATCAGATTGTCTCTGGTAAGAAAGAAGGTAGACTCTTTACTTTAAGAGTGCAAGGGAACATTGGTCAAGCTTTGCTCACACATGGTGAAGGAGTGATTACAGAACTTGATCTCTGGCATAAGAGATTAGGTCACTTTAATGAAAGAGGAATTAAAGCTATGGTTGCTAATCAGTCTGTACTAGGATTACCAAATGTGCAAATTCAACATATGGTTTATAAATGTGAAGCATGTCAAATGGGTAAAGCACACAGGTTACCATTTCAGAAGAAAGGATTCAAACATGATGGATTACTTGAGCTCATTCATACAGATGTATCGGGACCAACAAAAGAAGGATCTATCAGTGGCTCAAGGTATTATGTTCTTTTCATTGATGATGCTACAAGATGGATAACATTATATGTTTTGAAGGAAAGATCAGAAGTGTTTGGAGCTTTCAAGCATTTTCATGCATATGCAGAGAGAGTCACAGGTCAAAAGCTTAAAAGACTGAGGTCTGATGGAGGGGGAGAATACTTCTCCCAAGAGTTCAATGATTATCTTTGGGATGCAGGTATTAAGAGAGAAATAACCTGCAGGTATACACCACAACAAAATGGTGTAGCAGAAAGAAGGAACAGGACTTTGGTTGAGTTTGCTAGAGCTATGTTGAAGGAGAAGAACTGTCCAAATTATCTTTGGGTTGAGGCTGTAAATACAGCCACATATCTTGTGAATAGATTACCATGTGCAGCTCTGAATGGAATGACTCCATATGAAGCTTGGTGGTGTAAGAAACCAACACTAGATCATTGTAGAGTGTTTGGATCAATTGCATATGCTTATGTGCCATCACAGCTTAGGCATAAACTTGAACCAAAGGCAGAAAAATATGTGTTCATTGGTTATGATGAAAAGCAGATGGGTTATAGGTTGTGGAATCCTCTAACAAAACAATTTATTGTTTCTAGAGATGTTACATTTGATGAACAGAAAAGTTGGTATGCAGATCAAAGTCACACAGCTGAAGAATTTGAAGAAGAGGTAAGAAGATGTGAGAAAGGAAAATCAATTGTGCAGGTAAATAGAGATGAAGACTATATGCAAGCAAGTACATCCAGAAGTGGATTAACAAGAAGGAATGAAGAAGCTCCTATATTTGATGAAGAGGTGTATCCAGAAACTTATGAAGAATGTGAACCAAGAAGGTCAAGCAGGACTAGAAGACAACCAGAAAGGTATTCTTATGATACTAATTACATAACTCAGAAGAATTATGCTTACATGGTCAAAGATGATGAAGAACCTCAGAACTATGATGAAGCTAAAGGTAAGAAGCAATGGGAAGAAGCAATGAAGGAAGAGTTCAATGCACTGGAGGAGAACAAGACATGGGAACTTGTTCCTAAACCAAATGGTAAGAAAGTAATTGGAAATAAATGGGTTTATAAAGTGAAGAAGCTTGCAGATGGAAGTATAGCCAGATACAAAGCTAGACTAGTGGTGAAAGGCTATGCCCAGACCTATGGCATAGATTATGATGAGACATTCAGTCCTGTAGCTAAGATGTCAACTATAAGGACAATCATTGCTATTGCAGCTTCAAAAGGATGGACTCTAAGTCAATTGGATATAAAGAATGCATTCTTGAATGGATACATATCAGATGAGGTATACATGGAACAACCTCAAGGGTTTATAGATTCCAGGTATCCAATTTTTTTTTGCAGGTTGAGAAGAGCATTGTATGGATTGAAGCAAGCTCCAAGAGCTTGGAACTATAGACTGGTGAAGTATCTCAATGATGTTGGATATCAAAGTTCAAAAGCAGACTCAAGTCTACTTATCAAAAGAACAGAGGAAGGTACAATCTACATTTGTATTTATGTAGATGACATTATAATCACAGGTACTTCAGACGAAGGAATCAAGGAGGTAAAGAGATTACTTGAGAAAGAGTTCAAGATCAGTGACCTAGGAAAGTTTTCATACTTTCTTGGAATGGAAGTTACTTATACAGATCATGGCATATATGTGTCACAAGAAAGGTATCTTCTGAACTTGTTGAAGAAGTTTGATATGGAAAATTGCAGAGAAGCTTCAATTCCACTTGAAGTTAATCACAAGCTCAGTAAATATGATGGTGCAGACTACAAAGATATGAGGAAGTATCAATCTCTTGTGGGTAGTTTGATTTATGCTACACTAACAAGACCTGATCTTAGTTATGCGGTGGGAGTTTTGTCACAATTCATGCATTGTCCAAAGGACCCACATTGGATTACAGGTCAAAGAGTTCTCAGATATATCAAAGGAACTATAAAGGAAGGATTATATTATCCTTTTACATCAGATTTGAAGTTGAGAGCCTACAGTGACTCAGACTGGGCAGGTAATCAAGATGACAGAAGATCAACTCATGGTTACATGATATACATTGGTGATAAGCTTGTAAGTTGGTGTTCAAAGAAACAACATACAGTAGCATTATCATCAACTGAAGCAGAGTACAAAGGACTTGTGGAAGGAGCTAAGGAAGTCATATGGATGCAGACATTGTTCAAGAGCTTAGGCATTGATCAAGGTACACCTACAATACATGGAGATAATATGAGTTCACTTTATCTTGCAGCAAATCCAGTTTTTCATGCAAGGACAAAGCACATAGAGATACAGTATCATTTTCTCAGAGAAAAGGTAATGGAGAAGGAGATTGAAGTGGAGTACATTTCTACTAAAGATCAGTTAGCAGACATAATGACAAAGAGCTTGGATGGTGTGAAGACCAGCAGATTCAAAAGCATGACAGGAGTAAAAGAAAAGAAGATGATTTGAAGAAACAGGGAATGTCAATTAGTGATTGAGGGGGAGCTGTTGGAGAAACACTCACTAATTGGACATATATTTCAAGGTCAAATCTTAGGAAGAAAACCCCATGCCTATGTGAAGGGACAAATTCACAACTATATTATACTTGTAAAGTTATTTCACTTTAGTTCTAGAAGTTTTTTAAAAATCACGAGAATACGAAGATCTATATAAGTTAGTTTGTATCAACTGACGCGGCGTGAGAGAGAGAGAGAGAATAGAGAGAAAGAAGAAAGGAGTTCATTTTATACGACTGATTATAGTCGAGCTTCTCTGAGTGAGAAAGCATCTGTAAAACTTCTAAATTTCCATAGCTATGAGAAAGAACTGAGTAAAGTTCTGTGTATGAGTCTCTCTCCATCATCTCCATGCTTGCCTATTGTGTGATGAATTAAAAAGATCAAGTTTTCCAAGCAACTCGATGCCTGGCATCGAATCTCTGTTGATAAGTCATATTTTCATTTATCCTTTTCATTCAGTACTGAAGTGTTTGAAAACATGATGTGTTGGAGCAACTCGATGCCTGGCATTGAATTCCAGTTGATAAGTCATATTCTAAGTGTGCATGAAATCACCTATAGTTTTGGTGTCCAAAAGATCAAGGTTTTATGCGGGAAGTCGATGCCCGACATCGAATCCCTGCTGAAAAGTGGCCAAAAACATCCCAAGTCGATGCCCGGCATCGAATTCTTGTTGCAAGTCGATGCTAGGCATTGAATTCTAATTTTAAACAGGCGCTCTTACTATAACAGGAAAGATTTCCAGTTTTGGAAGGTCATACAGGGTTATCTTGTGAGAGCCATAACTTGAGTTCTAGAGATCCGTTTGATGCATATGATAGCTTGTTGGAAAGCTCTACTCTTCTAGTTTTAGCCTATAAAGTTTCATTGAGAAATAATACTTGAGATAAGAGAAATTAGCAAAATACTAAAGGTATGTCATTTCAGTGACTAGAAAAATCTGTAGAAGCAAAGTTCTCACTTTAGGCTATCATTTCTCAAAGTTTGGAGTGGCAATGAGTTAATGATGACCATGGAGGTGTTCTAGTGTCACATTAATTCATTTCTTCTGGTGTTTCATACATCAACATGTCGCACCGCGGGGTTGTGCGCAGGGCATCTGAACGGCACCTCTCATTTTCTTGGATGGTGGTCCTGCGGAGGATAATCGGCGCTGAAACTCTTGTACCCTGGTCCAAATGAGTGCCCTTTGCACTGGTACATCATACGCGAGACATCTGTACACAATCCTGGTCAGAGCACAACATCCGTACAGTACAAACTTTTGTTTTTTATACCACCTTTGATGAGCCAAGTGGACTTGGTCGATAATCCAGTGAGGCATGTTGATTGTCAAATCAAAAGCATCAGCCAAGTATAAAATAAACCATATCTTTTTAGGTGGCATTGTGAACCTCTCTTGGGCGGGAAATGCAAAGTGTTGCATGACCATTTGCAAATGAATGGCGATTGTAGGCATCATTGCCACCATGTCTTTTAACTTTGTCAGATTCCTGTTCTTCATATTGTCGGGGACCATAGTCTCTTTCTCCGTAGGAATATGCATACCTTTCATGTCTAGAGCTTCCCTTAACAAGTTGATAGTTAATATGAAATGCTTGAGCTCATTGCCCCTTGTGAGAGATGGGAGGACAAAGGAGCTGTATCCCTTTTTGTCTTTGATCGGAGTAAGGGTGCTAATCAAATAAGAGCATCTTAGAAAATCCGGCTTTGGCAATTGGAATTTGAAGTACTCGTAGAGTCCTGCCTTCTTCCATATAGGTTTCAATCCTTCATTATTCTGCAGTCTCTCAAATTCCCTAGTGAAAAAGTGATACCTGCCCCAGCGCCCATTGAATTCTATCTCGGCCTCCCACATATAAGTGCCTTCACCTAGGGGTCTGCCACATCACTGAACCAATGAGAGTTTTTACTGATTAGCATAGTGTGCCCTTGTGGAGGGTTCTGAACCGGTATGGCGTGTAATGCTCTCAATGCTACAGGGCATTCCTTCAATTCCTCCTCAACGGGAAGACTTTCAATATCCACGACTTGGGGGCTGGTGCCTGTCTGGGAGCTAGTTCCTGTCGTATCTGCCATGTTACTTCTTGCCTCCTGATTCTGGGAGAATATAGAAACATGTGTTAACATTGTAAAGGACAAGTTACAACCATTTTTGTCCCCATTACAACATTATCATGAGGTTCGGGAGAGATTAGTGTTGATATATTTAGGTAGTGATGTGTGTGAACACTCTAGGACCGCTGGGGCACTTTTTTCCCTCTTTAGGAGGTTTTTTTCCCCCGGCTTGTATATACGCCTATTGCCCTAATGGGCTACTTATCTTTGTACATTCTCTAGTAATATATTCAGTCTTGTGTGTTGTGCTCCAAGCTTCTTCTTCTTCCTTGTGTTGTTCGCGTGCTTCCGCAGACGTCTAACTCCAACAATTGGTATCAAAGCAGGTCGTTGCTTCTTCTAGGGCGCCGTCGACACTCCTCCGTTTGCAGTCTCAGATTCGCACAAAATTTGGTGAGCATACTCAGGGTGTTTCCGAGATCAAAACTGCTTCGCTTTGTGGTGCCGAAATCGCGATTTGAGCTCGTTTCGGCCTCCGAACGCACTATCGCACTGCTTGTGCAGGCTATTTCGTCCTTTTGTGTCAAAGGTATATACCAGTTTCTGTTCGCCAGTTTAAGCGTCTCGAAGTCTGCTACAGGTCTAGCAGAACTCGTCTGGGCAGTTCTGTTCAACTTTTTGAGATACAGTCAATTTTCTACATCAAGATATTTTAGTCACCGGCCATGGCTGAAAGCAGTGATGTATTCCGTATGTTGGCTGTTGAGGATAAGTTGGATGGTACCAACTACCCATTATGGGCTTATATGATGTGACATGTACTGGTTGCAAAAGGATTGTGGAACATTGTGCAGGGTGTTGAAAGACGTCCTGTTACACCTGTAACGACAGGTACTACAAATACAGGTGTTGGAGCTGATGAAGATGGTGTCGAAGATGATATTCCGTAGATTCCTATTCGTGCTGCTGTTTCTGTTGCACCTACTGCAGAGCAGATTCGTTGGGATGGCAAAGATGCCCAGGCACATGCATTGATAGCTTTGTCTGTCAAACGTGCCATTATTCGTCACATTCGCTCTTGCAGAACAGCAAAGGATGCTTGGGATACACTTACCACTTTGTACCAGGCTAGGAATGAGGCTCGTGTTGCTTACCTCCGAAAACAGTTGGAGAGTGAGCACATGAATGAAGGTGATTCGATGGACAGTTTTCTTACAAAGATCAAAGACCTGAAGGAACAATTGATTTCTGCTGATGAGGTTATACCAGATAGCTCACTTGTGCAGACCGTTCTGAATGGCCTTCCTGATTCATATCAGAGTTTTGCCTCTACTCTTCGATTGATGATGAAAGGCAATCCGAATGCCTTGTCATTTGAGGAATTAGTCTCTGTTCTGTTGCAGGAAGATCAGTCCAGGCAGAACAGGTCCATTATGCGTGTTGCAGATCAAGCTTTCCTGGCTAGTCAGAAGGGCAAAGGAAAATGGAGCTCTTCTACTAGTAAGCAGAAATCTGCAAATGCTGCACAATCAAAGAACCAGGATAAAGATGAGAAGAAATCAGAAAAGCAAAAATTGTTCTGCAAGTACTGTAAAGGAAATGATCATATTATAAAGAACTGTCCAAAACTGGCTGCTAAAGAGGCAAAGAAGAAAGAGGCTGGAATGGTTGTTGCAGAGGCCTCTACACCAAAAACAGAGTCTGCAAATCTTGTGCAGGAAGAAGAATGGGTGTTTACTACTGTCTGCAGTTTTGACCCATCTTCTCATGATCAGTGCATGTCTGCAGTAGACTCAGATGTTTGGTACTTTGACAGTGGGGCGACCAAACATATTACCTCGCAGTGCAGTTTCTTCTCTTCACTCGAGCCTGCCCCTACAGGGAATACTGTCACATGCGCCAATAACTCCTCTTATCCTGTTATGGGAGTTGGTAAGATCATTCTGACTACTGCTGATGGTAGTTCTTTCACTTTGTCAGATGCTTTATTTGTGCCAGGGATAAAAAAGAACCTGTTATCAGTTTCTCCATAAGCCAAGATTGGCTTGGTTGTGAAATTCGTTGATGACAGGTGTACGGTCCATGATCTCTCAAATGGCGATGTGATTATTGCTTCTGGCATTTTATCTCGTGGGCTGTATAAGCTCATAGACTATGAAAGATCTGTGAATGATTCGGCATGTGCAGTTCATGATTCTCAGGCTATGTCAGATGCAAAGCTTTGGCATGCACGCTTTGGTCATCTGAATTTTGCTAGTTTGTTACGCCTGCAAAAATCTGAAATGGTGTCCTCTTTGCCCAAACTTGAGGCACCTGGAAAACATGTTTGTGAAGGCTGTATTTTGGGCAAAATGCAGCATTCTTCCTTTCCAAAAGATGGTTCAGTTCGGGCTATGCAGAAATTGCAGCTTGTACATAGTGATGTCTGTGGTCCTATGCAGACACCCTCTTTTGGAAATTACCTTTACTTCGTGACTTTCATTGATGATTTTTCCAGGCATGCATGGGTATATCCACTCAAAGCAAAGTCCAAAGTGTTCATGTGCTTCAAACAGTTTTTGGTTTTGGCTGAAAATCTGTCAGCATGTAAAATGGGCACCCTCCGTTCTGATCGAGGGGGGGAATATATGTCTTCAGATTTTAATGCATTTCTAGCTGAACGTGGGATAAAACACCAGTGTACAGTGCCGTATACACCTCAACAGAATGGAGTTGCTGAATGAAAGAACAGGTCACTCATGGAGATGGCGAGGTGCATGGTCAAAAGTCAGGCTTTACCACATAGTTTCTGGCTTGAGGCTGTCATGTGTGCAGCATATGTACTGAACAGGTGTCCCACCAAAGCGTTGCAGTCTATCACTCCATATGAGGCTTGGCATGACCGCAAGCCATCTGTTGCTCATCTGCGTGTTTTTGGTTGTTTGGCATATGCATTAGTGCCTGAACAACATCGCAGAAAATTGGATGATAAGGCAGTAAAATGTATTTTTGTTGGGTACAGTTCTGAAAGTAAAGGCTATCGTCTGTATCATCCACAGACTAGACGCATTCTGGTTAGCCGTGATGTTGTCTTTGTGGAAGATGCTATTCAGCCATTGCTTTCATGTACTAAGGAGACATCTGTTAGCTCCAAAGACATGTATGATACTTTGATGCCTCTTTTTACAGGTGGACAGGCTAGCGCTGGTCCTAATGAGGCAACTTCTCAGCCTTTGCAGGTTTCATATGATGATGCAGATCATTCCATTTCTGATGCAGATTTACATGATGCACTTGTTGATGAGAGAGCTGATATTGAACAGGCAAAAACTATGCCAAAATGGCTGGTGCAGACTTTGGGTGACAGCAAATTAGATGCACCTTTGTCATATCGTACTCGTTCAGGCTCTCATAGTATCTCCTTTGCATCAGATTGCTATGCTATGGCTGCATCTAGTCTCTGTGATGAGAATGAGCCTGTTTCTTTTGATGAAGCACAAAATTCAGAAAATTGGATGGCTGCTATGCAATCTGAATATGATGCTATAATGAAGAATGGTACATGGTCTTTATGTGACTTGCCTCCTGGCAAGAAGGCCATTGGCACTAAGTGGGTATACAAGCTGAAGCGTAAACCTGATGGTACAGTTGACAGGTATAAGGCTAGGCTTGTTGCAAAGGGTTATGCGCAGGAAAGAGGCATTGATTTTGATGAGACCTTTGCACCTACATGCCGTATGACTACTGTTCGGAGCATTTGTGCACTTGCAGCCCATCATGGTTGGAATGTACATCAGTTGGACATTAAAACAGCATTTCTGAATGGTGACTTGCATGAAGAAGTGTATGTTTTTCAGCCCCGTGGCTTTGTGCAGAAAGGGCATGAAAACCAGGTGTGCAGGTTAAAGAAGGCGTTATATGGTTTAAAGCAAGCACCACGTGCTTGGTATGAGAAAATACATGCCTATCTGATTGCACATGGTTTTGAGAACAGTCCAACTGAAAGCACCTTATATGTTAAGCGTGCTAATGATGTGCTTTTGATCATTGTTGTCTATGTAGACGACATGCTGCTCACTGGTCCTCTTGAGAAGCATATTGCTGATTTCAAGGCTGATTTGCATGCCTCATTTGAGATGTCTAATTTGGGGCATTTGCATCACTATTTGGGCATTCAGTTTATGCAAGTTGATGGTGGAATGGCTTTGTGTCAAACGAAATATATTGACACATTATTGCAGCGTTTTGGCCTTGAAGACTGTAAGCCTATTGCCACTCCTATGGAGACAGGTTTACGATTGAGTCTTCATGATGTTGGAGATGCATTTGATGCTGTTCTCTATCAGCAGGCTGTTGGATGCTTGATTTACTTATGCATTACTCGGCCAGATATTCAGTTTGCTGTCTCACAGATGAGCAGGTTTATGCATTGCCCAGGAGTCATGCATTGGAAAGCGGTTAAGCGCATCTTTCGCTACTTGAGTGGTACTCGGCTACTTGGGTTGTTTTATCCCAAGGGGGGATCACTACCGTCAGATTTGCATGCTTTTTCTGACTCAGATTGGGCTGGTTGCTATGACACTCGTGTGTCCACCAGTGGTTTTTGCTTCATGCTTGGTAGCTCATGTATATCTTGGTTGAGCAAGAAGCAGCCTATTGTGGCCACTTCCAGTTGTGAGGCTGAGTATAGGGCAGCTTTCACAGCGACTGTTGAGTGTGTGTGGCTCAGACGCCTTATGGCTGATTTGGGTGTTGGCTAGTCTTCTGCCACCACCATCTTCACTGACAGTCAAAGCGCATTGGCAATTGCGAGGAACCCTGTGTTCCATGCTCGCACTAAGCACATTGAGGTGCATTATCACTATGTCAGGGAGAGGTTCTCTGCTGGGGAGATCAGCTTGGCATATGTGCCCACGTAGGAGAACATTGCAGACCTTTTCACGAAGGCTCTGCCTAGGGAGAAGTTTGAAGCTTTCCGCAAAGCTTTGGGCTTACTTCCTTTTGTGGAGTGATTTCCACATAGCTCGGCACTTCCTTATACATGAGTGCCAGCTCCTTGTTCACCACATCACTCCCAGGGGGGATTTGTTGATATATTTAGGTAGTGATGTGTGTGAACACTCTAGGACCGCCGGGGCACTTTTTTCCCTCTTTAGGTGGTTTTTTCCCCCGGCTTGTATATACGCCTATTGCCCTAATGGGCTACTTATCTTTGTACATTCTCTAGTAATATATTCAGTCTTGTGTGTTGTGCTCCAAGCTTCTTCTTCTTCCTTGTGCTGTTCGCGTGCTTCCGCAGACGTCTAACTCCAACAATTAGTAGGTTAATAAGTGCTCGGTGCTTGTGTGTGTAGTTAGGAATTGGTTGGACCTAAGAACTAAGTGGAATGATGTAGTGTGAGAGTGACGTAGTTAGTAGGTGGACATGGATTTACAACTGGGATCTGTGAGTTTATTACAAGTTTTAGGTTGCCAAATGCAACGGATGGGCTTTGATCTTGATTTTGTGGAGACTCTGAAGAGTTTGATAGGGGTATCTACTTGAGAATGAGGTTTTTTAGGGACCCATTTACGAATGATTCTACTTTTGCGCATGGAATAATATGTGTCCGTGCGTGATGTGTAAGATTGGGCCTCAGATGTTCGAGTGCGTGAAACATGTTGTACCGGGTGTGGCTTTGGTGTAGCTATTTGAGCCCGCAAGCAAGCCTTAGGCACCCAGATTTGTTGTGATTGTGGGCTGGCCTTCATTGACTTCTTGGGTATCCAAATAGACTTTACTTTCGCAGAAGAACTTATGAAAGGCTTCTTATTAGTATCGTGCTGTTGATTACTAATAAGAGGTTTCAGCCGTGAGTTTGGCATGGTCGCACCAGGGTCTTCGCCTTTCAGAACCATACTTGTTTCACCGGTTGAGATATTCTTCTTCGCACGTGTTGTTGGCTTCCAGTGTAGGTAGTGCTCTGCTTCCTCTGTATTTGATCTGCCTTTGGATGCCGCATCTCTCTGGCCTTTGGAAAACAAGGGAGTGCCATCTTCTCCTTGACTCCGTTGTTGAGACAAGCCTCTTTCTGCATCATACAGTTTTGGACAAGAATAGCATTGTCAACTTCATGTGCACCCCTGGAAGGACCAGGAGTTTGTGCTTTACCTAGTTCCTTGAGTGCCTCCTTTTCCAATTCAACTGTAATTTGGCTATGATTTACCCATACCTGAAGAAGTCCGCTTCTTAGGTTTAGGTTGACTGCATGATCATAGATCCAGTCCTGACCCAAGACAAGAGGCTCCGTGAGGTCCTCATCTTGACACACTAATACTTTGACTATCATTACTTCGTCTTGAATGGAGATGGGAAGATCCACCTCGCCAATGCAAGGTGTTTCCACACCTCCCAATCCTATGAGATATGCTTCTATAGGATTGACAGTTAATCTCAATTCTTGACAGTAAGACAATTTAACAGCACTAGTGGCTGCACCTGAGTCAATCAAGGCTCTTACAGTCCTTGCACCCTTTCTTTGTCCTATCTCTAAGGTTATAAAAGGACGTCGATCAATTATCTTTTGAGCGCGGATACCTGAAACTTCACACATAGCCACATGATATCCTTGATCTGCATAGGCATCCATCCTAGGTTGCTCCCTATTCTGTCTTCTCAACTTCATTCTCCGGATGCGTTCCAATGCTTCTGCTTGGGCTTCTTCTCGAATTCGCTTTTCTTCTTCTTTGCGTTTCTTAGCAGTATTGAGTCGACTTAGCATTTCCTCTGTGAGCGGTTCCTGATACAACTTGACCTTGCATCCGCTAATGTAGCTCGGGAGAATGTCACCTTCTAATGTGGCTAGTTCCACTGCTCCACTTGTTGAGATTCTGTTTATAATCATGGGTCCATAGCCTCTCTTCTCCAGTTTTCTCGCATGTTGCTTCAATGTGTAGACTAAAACTAAGTCGCCTGCTTTCAAGCCTTTATCCTTCACATGTGTATCAAAATATGCCTTTTGCCTCTTCTTCGCTGCATAGATTCCTGCTGCAACTCTCAATCGTGTTTCGCCTAGACGTTCAAGATCAAAGATTCGAGAGGAGAGTTCATGGCCTGTCCAGTCATGCTCTTGTGCTACCTTCAATGTAGGTATCAAAAAGTCCAGAGGTAGCACAACATTTTGGCCAAATACCATCTGAAAGGGGGTGGCTTGGAGTACCGTTTTATAGGCAACCCGGTATGCCCAAACAGCATGGTGTAGCTGTTTGTCCCAATCAGAGCGTTTATTGTTCACTAGTTTAGTCAGCACATTGCATAAGATCTTATTAGTGCTCTCAGCCTGGCCATTAGCTTGTGGATGATAGGGGGCCGATTTCTTATGTATCACCAAGAATTCTTGGAGAAGGTTTTCTATGACTTCATTCAAGAAGTGTGTGCCTCTATCACTCACCAACTCTATTGGCAATCCGTACCTCGTGAATACATTTTCAAATAAGAACTTTGCTGTTGTTTGAGCATCATTTTTTGTAGTAGCTTTCGCTTCTACCCACTTGGTTAGATAGTATGTGGCCACGATGATATATTCAGCATGTGAACCCCTAGCTGGGGGGTTAATAGGACCAAAAAAGTCTATTCCCCATTTAGAGAACGCACGTCCGCCCATCATAGGCTTCAGTGGCATCTCATCCTTGCGTATAGGGTACTGAGTTCTCTGACAAACATCACACCATTTCACATAGGTATGTGCATCCATGTGAAGGGTTGGCCACCAAAAGCCGGCAAATAGTATTGCCTTGATTACCCGATCTGATCCAAAGTGTCCCCCTGCTACACCTTGGTGAGCAGTTTCCAAGATCTTTAGATATTCACTCTCATGAACACAAAGTCTCAGGTAACCATCTTTACCATGCTTGTATAGATTATCACCAATGAGTGAGTAATCCAGGGCTTCTT
This sequence comes from Ceratopteris richardii, assembly GCA_020310875.1. Taxonomy (NCBI): domain Eukaryota; kingdom Viridiplantae; phylum Streptophyta; class Polypodiopsida; order Polypodiales; family Pteridaceae; genus Ceratopteris; species Ceratopteris richardii. The sequence continues at coordinate 83,530,749 of CM035418.1, read as the reverse complement.
GTTCTAGACTTCTTTTCCTAGCCAGAGTCATGTCTGGAGGGAATGTTTTCGTCCTCAGGAAGGATACTAGTGGTTCAATCCAATCTGGCACTATGGACACTTGATAAAGAGTGGCATGTTCCACAGGTGGTTTAGTGCAGCAGATTGGGCATTCCTTGCACAACTTTTGGACATCAGCCTCCATAGTCGGCCAATGCACTCCGAGTCTCCTTAGCGTCTGTAAGGTTCGTTGCTTTGAGTAGTGTTGCTCTAATGCACCTACATGTGCTAAATGCAACCATTTAGTGTACTCGTCCTCTTCTACACAACAAGCCAAGATCCCTTGATCTGTCTGTTTGTACATGCTTCCTGCCATGATATGGTACTTCTGGGCTTTTACTACCTCTCTACCTTGAGTGTTTATTACTGGGTGGTTAGGTCCGTATGTCAATACTGGCACTAATGGCTTAGCCCACTGAGGTATTACTTCCAAATTAAACAAGTAAGCATCAGGAAGATCATCTGATACTCCTTGTGGGGCTTCTTCGGATGTGAGCCTAGAGAGATGATCTTCTCTCAAATGAGTCTTGCCTTTTCTCACCACTACCTCAAAGTCATACTCCATTAGTAAGAGGAACCATCTCACCAATCTACCTGTGTTGCATGGCTTGTTTACCAAGTATCGTAGAGCTTGATGATCAGTAAAAGATTTAAACTTATTTGCAAGCAAATAATGTCTAAACTTTTTAACCGCATACACCATGCCTAATCCTTCTCGTTCGGTGGTTGTATAATTTCGTTCAGCTGCATTCAATTGTCTACTAGCATAGGCAATTGGAAGATCCATATTACCTTCACCAGTAGGTTGCGCGAGGACACACCCAATAGCATAATTGGATGCATCCACATGAACATGGAAAGGCTTATTCCAATCTGGTGTGGTTAAGATTGGTGCTGAACATAATCGTCGTTTAAGCTCATTGAAGGAATTCTCACATTCATCAGTCCACTCAAAGTTAGTCAGAAGTCCGTACATGGGCTTTGCAATGACAGCATACATGTGAATGAACCGGCGGTAGTAACCACAATGCCCCATGAAAGCCTGCACTTCCTTGATGTTCTTTGGCCTAGGTAACTCGGCTATGGCCCTCACTTTTTCTTCATCAGTGGATATGCCATTCTTTGACACTATGTGTCCTAGAATCTTGCCTTGCCTGACCATAAAAATGCACTTTTCTGGGTTCAGGCAGACTTGATATTCTCTACATTTGTCAAAGATTTGTTTAAGTTCAGGAATATGGGTTTGTCTAATGTTGGAATGAGCACAAAGATCATCAACATAGACTTCTAAATTCTTCCTCAGGAACTCCTTAAATACATGGCACATTAGTCTCTGGAAGGTTGCAGGAGCATTGGTAAGCCCAAATGGCATTACACGAAAGGCAAATATACCCCACTCTGTGGCAAAAGCTATCTTATGCTGATCTTCTGGAGCTATGGCTACTTGATTGTAGCCCGAAAATCCATCGAGGAAGCTGTACACTTCCTTGCCTGCGACTCTTTTCTAAGAGATGCTCTGTGATAGGAAGCGGATAGTTATCTCGAAATGTGGCTGCATTAACCTTCTTCAAGTTAATGCATACACGCAGCTTTCCATTCTTCTTGGGCACCACTACGATGGGGGATACCCACTCAGTATGCTCAATTTCATAGATGAATCCAGCTTCAACCAGTCTATCTATCTCTTCCTTGATCTTGGCCGCATAGTTGTCATTGTATGTGTATGGCTTTTGCTTAGAGGGCCTAGCATCTGAGGTCATGGGGATAGTGTGTGAGCATATGTCTGGATCAACACCCTTCAAATCCTTGTAACTCCAAGCGAACACATCTCTGTATTCTCTTAGCAAGGCTATTAACGCATGCTCTTCTTCCTCTGTTAGGTCATGGCCTATGTACGTGCATCTCTCCTCTCCTTCTTCTAGGGCCACTACTATTTTTTTGGTGGTTTCTTTGTTATCATAGGCCTCTCCTGATTGTGCCTCTCGTTTAGGCATTCTGATCATGACTCTTCTGTCATCTATCTCATACTTTTTAAAGTTTTCCGGGACCTCAAACAAAGATTCTTCCTCTTCTGGTGTGACTGCTCTCTTCTTTCATTTCTTCCCTTCTTCCTTCGGGGTCACATGTGTGGCTAGCCTTACATCATTTGTAAGCTCTCCGTGCCTTTGGGGTTGAAATTCTACTTCATAGAAATATTCTTCATCTGATGCAAAAGGTGGATCCATAATGATTGACTCTAGATCGGAGTCGCTCGCATCTTCAAATGCATCAGGGCTAGGTTCGCATTCTTCTAGAACTGCCTCTCCCATGATTGGCTCTATGGAGAAGACTGAAATGTCATAGCCATCTTCATCACAGTGAGGTGTCCATTGTTCTTCATTGATGGCTACATCCATTGTTGCTAGGATTTCTGCCCAGCCGTGGGGTTCAAATTCTTCGTCTGGGAAAACTACAGGTGCATAGGCTGGGTCTTGGATTGATCTATGGGTTTCTTTTGCACCTATCTCTCTAGCTTCTTCTCTCTTCTCTTCTTCTACTGCTACTTTGCACATCCATAAGTGGGTGTCTTCATGCATCCATGAGGATCCTGACCCTATGGAATGCACCGATTCTGTATCATCTTTGGCTCTATGGATGGGATTCCATTGGATAGGAGGGACATCTCTATGAGAGTAATCTTTGAGATTCACTTTGGTCGTAACACCTAAGTGTTGTAGGTACAAAGAATTGGTTCCCCAGTCATGTACCACTTGCAACTGTCGCATAAAGGGTCTTCCCAAGATCATCTCATAGGCATGATTTTTGCTGAAGTCACATATAGCAAATGTGTGCTCGAACTCAACACCACAGGTGGTGAGAGTTATTCCTTCTAACAACCCTAGGGGTCTCTCTATGTGACCATCGGCCATTTGCAATTTCATCCTTGTGGGCCTGAGTGCTGGCTTGCCCCAACGCTTCCATAGGGAGGTGGTAGCAATTGCAACTCCTGCACTTGAGTCCAAAATGGCCTTGATTGTGTAGCCCTGATGAGTGATGGGAAGATATGTGTTTCCCTCTTCGCCCTCACTCATGTCTCCTATCTTGTCCAAGGGTATTTCTGGCACTGTTCTCTGGGATCCTACCTGGGAACAAGGTTTTGCTATCTTTGGTACTTGTTTGGCTACATGTTTCCATAGCTCTGGCCTTACTTTGAGTAGGTCTTCTAAGGTGAGGTTGCACTGTACTTTAGTGTTTTTCACTACCTCTGTGTTCCTAGGTATGATCGAGTCTTCCTTTCTTACCATGACCGTGGGTGCTCTCATACAAGTAGACTTAGCTTCCCATGGGCCTGTGAAGTGGGGTAATTCTTGTAAAGAATTAGACTCAAAGTCTAGTCTTTCCTGAGAGTGGGTGCTCTCCTGCTCCTCATAAATGGATGGGATGTCTTGTGGGAATTGGTCATGTGCATCATCCACAAGTTCAATAGGAGGAGGGACTTCACTTTCTTTAGCCCATTTGTCTTCTTGAATCTCTCGTAAGAATTCTGGTGTGAATCGATTTAGAGAAGATGATGTATCTGGCTCCATAGAGATAGGCACATAGGCTTCAGGCACATAGGCTTCCTGGGCAGGAAGACCTGCTCCTTCACTTGCCTTGTCCTTATGTTGAGAGGCGGGTTCCTTTTCTGATTGTGCAATGAGCTTCTCTATTCTTTCTAACAGTCCATCAAAGTGCAACTGTGTCTTTGCTGAACTAGAGATGTTAAATAGGCGACTGGCTTCAAACATGGTTTGAGCCAATTCCACCATCTTCGCGCAAATTTTGGTTCGTTCTAACTCTAGTTCTGCTCTAGGGTAACATTTTTCATGATCGCTATGAGCCATGCTTGGATAAATTTACCAAATATAAAGATAAAGAAAAAGTGGAGGAAAAAAGGAAAAAATAATAAAAGAAAAAGTCTAGTCAAAATTCATGATGAGTAAGAGATACAATATCTTGCCTTGTAGTTAGTAGCATGTAGTGGAGAAACTGGTGAGTTAAGAAGAAGGCACAAACTTCTTCACATGCTCATTGGTTATAAAAGTGAAGTGGGAGCACATTCAAAACAAGGAGACAAAGAGGCAAGAGCTCCCAGTAGTCGGATCTAGCCATTTTGTCATTTTGGCTTTCCCTTAGACTCCTTCCAGCCGCACGTCAGTTTGTACATAGCTCTGTTGCAAAGCTCATATCTCAGTGCATATGTAACCATTTTGTGCGTTTAAGCACTCATTGGAAAGCTTATCTCTTGTACTTTCTGCATATCAATATCTCTTTGAAAGCTTATGTAGTCTGTGAGATATCAGTGAAATAGTGAAGTCAAGTTTTTTAGTATACCTGTGTAGATAGGTAGTCTATTTTGGTCGGTTATGTTTCCTGACCAAAACATATCCAAATTGCGTGTTTTTTGTCTTGTTGGAAAGATATTGGCATCTAATTTAAGTGTCCCAAATATCGCATTGAGATCATTTATATTCTGTGAGATATCTATCAGATAGTAAAGTCCCGTTTTACAGTGTACTTATGTGTGCAGGTGGTCTATCTTGGTGAGTTGAGTTTCCTAATCAAAACTCATCCAAATTACTTGATTTTTAGCTTGTTGGAAAGCTACTTCTGTCTACTTTCTCTGTACTAAATATCTCTCCCAAACAATATATATTCAGAGAGCTATCAGTCCGAGAGTGAAGCTCAATTCTTTAGCATACCTATGTGGACAGGTAGTTCATCTTTGACAGTTGTGTTTCCTAATCAAAACTTGTCCAAAATAAGTCATTTATAGCTTGTTAGAAAGCTCTCTTTTTCTACTTTATTTGACTAAAGTCTCAAGTCCATTTGAGTTTTATATTGAGAGCACCAAGCTATCTAAGGTGCAGATGTTTGTCCAAGTGCTGGACATACAAGGGCTCACTACACACTTCCGTTGCGCATAGGAGAACTGTAGCTCAATGATGAGTAGCACCTCCTTTAATGTCAATCCGGGAAGACGTGAGGATGGTATGAAGACCTCGAGAAAGTGGCTGCACAAGTGCGTGAGTGAGAAGCACACTAGCATGCACACACATACACACACACGCGCACACTAGGCAAGACAAAGAGTGAGAATCAATGGAGCTTTTAGATTACTTTCAAAATGCTCTTACAAGTTCGTTTCAATTACAATCTACCCCCAAAAATGAGCTCTCTAGCTCTTTTTATAGTTTTTGACTAGGTTTTGGCCCTGTCCAGACCTAGTGTCCGGCCTAGTTAAAAATTAGGTTCCAGGGCCAATTTGAGGGCTCAAACGGAGTCTAAAAAATACAAAAATTGATATGTAGGTACTTCTAAGGCTCCTCAAGCTCAAGGACTCCTTGGCTTGCACAAAATGGAGCTACAAAAATATGAAATGGTATTTACAATGATTGTTAGTGATAAGAATCACTGTTAAAAGATGTAGATTTGGGAAAAATTGAAGGGCCTATCTGCCAGATTTGCATCGACTGCTTTGTCTACTTACTCCTTCACCTTGTTCTGACTCTCTCCGCTGGCTTCCTTGTCTAGTCGGTCCTTGGGTGCCCATACTGCTCTCAACACCCCCCCCTCTCTCGCGTCTGTCGTCCCTAACAGACCCTTGTTGCTGGGAGTGTTGGATGTAATATTCCACAACCTGAGTGGCAAGCTGATGTTCTTGTATGCGTAGTCCTCTGGCCAAATCTGTCATCATACGATCCCAATCGATTGGTCCTGGAATGTCCGGATGTGGCAGACGTAACTGATCTGCATGGATCGCTTGTTCTACTGCGAATAGATGTAGCAAATGTGTGGGTCTGGGAATGAAAATTTCGGAATTGTATTCCCAGAATCCCGTAGAGAACATTTCCTCAAATGTCTGCTTGAAGCATGCGGGCAAGTACTTTATTCGTGCGTGCCAAGCAAAGATGACAGTGACCGAGGGGGTTTGGCTCATGTCGTAGACTAAATCCTTGTTGCCTTGAGAGAATCCAGGGGCAGAGATGTATGGAGCTTGGACATTCCGAAAGGTTTTGAAGACAATGGTCATGAGCTCGAATATCTTCATACACATTTTCGCTGCTATGTCGGGTACATTATTTAGACGTGTAGACCAGTGCCGAATTGTTGATATCATGTAGGCTACGGTTGGGGTCCCTCGAGGTGGAGCAAAATATGGGTAGTTAACCCAAGCCGAGCACTCTTTATTGTTGCGTACCTTGATTGCAAATGCTTGCCAGGATCTGCGACGTACCACTCGACAATAGCATGGATTATACTTGATATATAGTGGCATGGTTGCCCAAGTACTCATCATCTCTGGGTAGTCGGTGAGTAGACGTGCACGCCAATTAGGTTGGAAGATCGAGCCAGCACGTGCATCTGTCGGTAAATCCCCTATCTCAAATTGAGTGGCGAACGTGGGCTCCTTCCCTGTGTGTCTTTTGACTTCTGCATTATAATCATGTAGTAAGACAAAATAAGGCATGTATTGCGATTCTGATGTTGTGATTAACCGTTGATGGGATAAATTTTGAAAGTAGGAAGACCGAAGGACAGTTTCTTCCAGATTTGTGAGAGATTGCATTTGCACGGCCACACGATCATCATGTGTCTTACCCACTTTCTCGACCCTTTTGACCCAATCTGGAACTTGAATTTCTAACGTGTCTTGTCCTTCTTCTGTAGTTCGACCACCAGGCGTCGGCATAGGCTCATATGGCTCTTCATAGCTGTCATCAACGGGGATTTCCACTACTGTTTCAGGTTCTGGTTCTTCAATGGGCGAGGGTGGCCGTTCATATGGTAAGAGGCATGCTTGGAGTTCTGCCACCTGTTTCCGGAGGGTCTCCATTTCTTCTGTAGAGTGTTGCAAGATTACCGGCTCCGGTTGAGCGGTGGGGACACTGGCTATCTGTTTCTTTAGATCTGCACATTCAGTCTCTAGTTTTTCATATGACTCCAAGAAATTTGCATGCTCCTCAAGTAAGATGCGAATGTCTTCTGATGGAATTGCTCTATATCTGGTAGGGCTAATGGTTGCTCCTACGGTTCCTTCCATAGCCGCTTCAAAGTTGTCTTGGTTTTGTTGTTGAAGTCGTTTGTTCTCTTCTAGTGCTGCGGCCATATGCTTCCTTAATAGCCCAATGTTGCGTCTGAGTGTAGCGTTAGAGATCATTTGCGCTTGAAGCACTGTTTCTAATTCCTTGACTGCTGGGTCATCTACAGTTGATGTCTTTGATTCCAATTCGGAGTGAGCCTGCTGTAGTGTGGTATGCTCGGTTAGGAGCGTCTGGTAGTCAGCTTCAAGAGTGGTGACTCTAGCTTGCAGACGTTGAGATTCTGCCTGGAGGGCAGCAGTGCGTTCTTCCAATTGATGGTAGTCTTGTTGTAGCTTATGTGCACACTGAAGTAATGTGTTGAACGTGCTATTTACATTATGAGATGCAAGGGGAAAAGTTTGAAATGCAGGGGAGATGGGATTGGGTAGGGGGGTAGTGAATGCTGTGTGTGCCAATGATGTGAGTGGTGAGGTGGGGGGCAAGGGAGGGGAAGATGGTGGAATCGTGGGGAGAGGTGCTGTGGTTGGTGAAATGTCCATTGGGTCAGACAAGGTGGTGTGTGCAGGGGCTACCATGTAGGTGGGTATGGTAGGTGAAGTGAGTGTGGTGTTCGTGTAAATTGATGTCGTTGCGAACATCGGAGAAATGTGCCTCGGAAACATTGGAGAGCGGGTGAGCTGCTCCACAACGGACGGGTATTGGGGTGGCGCGGTCAGGTTGAAAGAGGTGTAGGGGCCAGATGGGAAGTGAGGGTCATGGAATGGAGGTACCCGTATTGGGGGATAGGTCGGGAGACACAGGGTGCCTTCTGTGGGTGCTAGGTTTCCAACTACACTTGGAATTATGGGATGGCCAGTCATGGGTTCAGAGGATAGACGGGACGAAGTGTACAAGGGATTGGTGACGAAGGAGAAGAGGGTGTCTTGTGAGGTGGGTTCTCGAAATGAGAATGATTTGAATGAGGATGGGTTATAAGTGAAGGTAGAGGTGATGACTGTCGTTTCTTCCAAGGTGGGAGGTGGTGGTGGGGGTGGAGAAGGTGGTGATGGAGGATGCTGGGGTGAGATGGGTGATGTCTGAACGAAGGTTTCGGCGGAGAGGTCAGTGGTGGTTGTGGGGGTGGCTGTTGTCTCAATGGGTACTTCTTGTTCTGTGACGGGTATCCTGATGGTCTTACCTGCTCGTGGTAACGTGTCCACTCTGCGTTTGTCGTACCTTACGGACTGGCGGACTGCGGTGTGGACAGCCTCCGGAACTCCTAAAGAGTCTGACACTAATTTGAGGGTGTCAATGAAGTGTTGGTCCACCCCTTCATCTGATAGCATTTCTTGCATCAAAGCTTGACCTGATACCAGAGAGAGCTGATGCCTTTCGTGTACTGCTTTGATAGTGTCGTATAGCCTTCGTAGTTGAGCTGTATATGCTGGTGCACCTACAAGTTCTGGCACTTCTTGTTGCTCCTCGTGGTGCTCTTGATCATACTCCTCCTCATCATCCTCCTGTTCTTCATCTCCGTCATCTTCTGCATCCACTTCAACAGGTGTGACAGGTGCTTGGGAGGTTGTGGCCTGCGTTTGTACGTTTTCCGCTTGTTGTGCCTCTTCTGCCTCCAGCTCTACATCTTGTAATAGTTGTTCGAAGTCTTCATTAGTGAGTTCTTCCAAAGGTGCACCACTAGGAAATTCGAGATCCGTTGGGATGGGAGGGAATATCAAGGTGGAACCATCGGTGCTGCGTCTTGGAAGTCGGAGTGTGAATGGTCGGACTCTTCGGGGTGGCGGGGTGACGTCTGGTGTTAGGGTGGCTCCACGTGGTTGAGCACATGGGACTTGGACAGTGCCTCTCATCTTCTTAGAAGGGGGTCCAGTGGATGTCCTGCCTCTAAACTGCTCTACCCGATTCCACATTAGGGCCCGTTGGATCGGAATGTCATAAGCCAAACACCTATAAATGATTCTTGTCAGAGCACAGCAACCATATAAAACCTGTTTCCGCGGCCATCGTTTGTGAGCTAGGTGTATCTGATCAATTATCTAGTGGGGTAGGTTGATGGTGAGGCTCTGTGTCTCTGCCAGATACAAGCTAACCAAATCTTTTTGGGCGGCATGGTGAATCTATCCTGCGCTGGGAAAGCAAAGTGTTGCATGCACATGCGAAGGTGTATTGCAATATTAGGCGTCATGGATACCATGTCCTTGAGTTTGGTGAGACTTCGATTCTTCATGTAATCCGGTACTAGGGTTTCCTTTTCTGTAGGAATATGCATTCCGCGCATATCTAGAGCTTCTCTCACCAAATTGTTTGATAGCCTGAACCTCTTGAGCTCATTCCCCTTTGTCAGAGATGGAATCACAAATGAGCTTGCACCTTTTGGGTTCTGGTTTGGAGTCAAGGTGTTGATGAGATAGTAGCATCGCATGAAGTCAGGTTTTGGGAGTCGGGCACTGAAATAGGCACTCAATCTTGCTTTTTCCCATATCGGACGTAGACCTTCTGCATTTTGTAATTTCTCAAATTCTCTTGTAAAGAAATGGTATCTGCCTTGCTTCCCATTGAAATCCAACTCTGATTCCCATAGGTACGTTCCTTCACCCAAGGGTCCTGCCACCTCGGTAAACCAATGTGAAGTCTTTCCCACGGGCATGGTGTGGCCACGCGGAGGGTCCGCAATAGGTATGATTTTGACGGCCTGCAATTCTTCTGGTCTTTCAATTGTCTCAGGCAAAACGGGTAAACTGTCCAAGTCCACCACTTGCGGGTTTGTTTCTGTGTGAGAGCTAGTTCCTGCTGCCTCCGCCATGTTGAAAATGTCGCAGCTGATTCTGTGAGAATATATGAATAAACGTTAACATTGCAATGGACACAAAAATGACATGGTGTCCCTTGTTACAACATTAACTTAAAGTTCGGGAGTGGTTAGGGGTTAATGAGTGCTTGGTGCTGGTGTGTGGAATTAGGAGTTAGGTAGACCTAAGAGCTAAGCGAAATGATGTGATGTGAGAGTGAAGCGGTTAGTAGGTGGTCATGGATTTACAATCGAGGTCCGGGGGTTTGTTACAAGTCTTGGGCTGCCAAATGCAGTGGATGGGTTTTGCTCGTGGTTCCGTAGAGACTCTCGAGAGCTTTATAGGTGTGTCACCTTGAACATGAGACCTTTTAGGGACCCATTTACAAATGATTCTGTTCGTGCTCATGTGCCTTGGTGTTGAAAATGAGTGGATGTAGGCTGTGCGAGTGAATGGATCATGCGGTGTAGGGTGTGTTCTTAGTGTAGCTATTTGAGCCCGCAAGCAAGCCTTAGGCACCCAAATTTGTCTTGATTGTGGGCTGGCCTTCATCGACTTCTTGGGCACCCAAATAGACTCCACGTTAGTAGAAGAATTTTCGAAAGACTTCTTATTAGTGTCGTGTTGTTGGTTACTAATAAGAGGCTTTGCCCGTGTGGTTGGCTTGAGTGCAACCGGGTGTTCGCCTTTCCGCACCCACACTTGTTTCACTTGCTGGGACGTTTTGCTGCGCAGGTACTTTGGATCCCCGACATAGGTAGTACCCTGCTTCTTCTGCCTTTGATCCACCATCGGTTGCTGCCTCCTTCTGACCTTTGGAAAAGAAGGGAGTTCCGTTGCATCCCTAACTCCTTTTTTGCAACCATCATTCCTCTGCAACACATAGTTTTGGACAAGAACAGCATGGTCATCTTCATGTGTACTCCTGGAAGGACCAGGAGTCTGTGCCTTTCCTAGTTCCTTGAGTGCTCCATTATCTAACTCTACTGTAATTCGACTATGATTGACCCATACCTGAAGAAGTCCACTTCGTAGGTTCAAGTTGACTGCTTGGTCATAGATCCAGTCTTGACCCAAGACAAGGGGTTCCGTGAGGTCCTCATCTTGACACACTAGTACTTTAACTGTCATTGTCTCATCATGAATGTAGAGGGGAAGTTCCACCTCGCCCATGCAAGGGGTTTCCACGCCTCCCAATCCTATGAGATATGCTTCCACAGGATTGACAGTTAACTGCAACTCTTGACAGTAAGACACTCTAACAGCACTAGTGGCTGCACCTGAGTCAATCAAGGCTCTTACGGTCCTTGCACTCTTTCCTTGTCCTATACCTAAGGTTACGAAAGGACGTCGATCAGTTATCCTATGTGAGCTTGTTCCTGCGACTTCACACATTGCCATATGATATCCTTGATCTGCATAGTCATTTGTTCTAGGCTGCTCTCTACCTTGCCTTCGTAATTTCATCCTTCTGATGCGTTCTAAAGCTTCTGCTTGAGCTTCTTCTCTAATTCGCTTTTCTTCCTCTTTGCGTTTCTTAGCAGTGTTGAGTCGGCTGAGCATTTCCTCCGTGAGGGGTTCCTGATACAACTTGACTCTGCAACCGCTAATGTAGTTTGGGAGAACATCACCCTCTAATGTGGCTAGTTGCACTGCTCCGCTCGTGGAGATTCTATTGATGATCATAGGTCCGTATCCTCTCTTTTCTAGCTTCCTTGCGTGTTGTTTCAGTGTATAGACTAAAACTAGATCTCCTGCTTTCAAACCCTTATTCTTCACGTGGGCATCAAAGTATGCCTTCTGTCTCTTCTTGGCTACATATATTCCTGCAGCGGCTCTCAGTCTTGTTTCTCCTAATCGTTCAAGGTCAAAGATCCTAGAGGAGAGCTCATGACCTGTCCATTCGTGCTCTTGTGCGACTCTCAATGTAGGGATCAAGAAGTCCAAGGATAACACAGCGTTTTGGCCGAATACCATCTGAAAGGGGGTGGCTTGGAGTACCGTTTTGTAGGCAACTCGGTATGCCCAAACAGCATGGTGTAGCTGTTTGTCCCAATCAGAGCGTTTAGTGTTCACTAATTTCGTCAGTACATTGCATAAAATCTTATTAGTGCTCTCAGCTTGTCCATTAGCTTGAGGGTGATAGGGGGCAGACTTCTTGTGTATTACCAAGAATTCTTGGAGTAGATTTTCAATCACTTCATTTAAGAAATGAGTGCCTCTATCACTTACAAGCTCTATAGGTAGCCCGTATCTTGTGAACACATTCTCAAACAAGAATTTAGCAGTTGTCTGAGCATCGTTCTTTGTCGTAGCCTTTACCTCTACCCACTTGGTGAGATAATCCGTTGCAACAATGATGTATTCCGCATGAGAACCTTTAGCTGGGGGATTAATAGGACCTACAAAGTCTATTCCCCACTTAGAAAATGCACGTCCACCCATCATAGGTTTCAGTGGCATCTCATCTTTGCGTATAGGATACTGAGTCCTCTGACAGACATCACACCGTTTCACATAGGTATGTGCATCCATGTGAAGGGTCAGCCACCAGAAGCCCGCAAATAGTATTGCCTTGATCACCCGATCTGGTCCAAAATGTCCTCCTGCTACACCTTGGTGAGCGGTTTCTAAGATCTTCATATATTCACTTTCATGGACACATAACCTCAGGTAACCATCTTTACCGCGCTTATATAGATTATCACCTATGAGTGAGTAATCCTGGGCTTCTTGTTCTAAACTCCTTTTCCTAGCCAGCGTCATGTCTGGGGGCAATGTGTTTGTCCTCAGGAAGGATACTAGTGGTTCACTCCAATCTGGCACAATGGATACTTGATACAGAGTGGCGTGTTCCACTGGTGGTTTAGTGCAACAGCTTGGGCATTCCTTGCACAACTTTTGGACATCAGCTTCCATAGTTGGCCAATGTACTCCGAGTCTCTTTAGGGTCTGTAAAGCTCGTTGTTTTGAATGGTGTTGCTCTAGTGCACCTACATGTGCTAATTGCAACCATTTAGAGTACTCATCCTCTTCTACGCAACAAGCCAAGATCCCTTGATCTGTGTGCTTGTACATACTTCCGGCCATGATGTGGTACTTTTGGGCTTTTACAACCTCTCTATTTCGTGTGTTTACCACTGGATGGTTGGGCCCGTACGTCAATACTGGCACCAATGGCTTAGCCCACTGCGGTATAACTTCCAAATTAAACAAGTAAGCATCAGGAAGGTCATCTGATACTCCTTGTGGGGCTTCTCCCGATGTGAGCCTAGAGAGGTGATCTGCTCTCAAGTGAGTCCTACCTTTCCTTACCACAACTTCAAAATCATATTCCATTAGCAAGAGAAACCATCTCACTAATCTTCTTGTATTGCAAGGCTTGTTTACGAGGTACAGCAATGCCTGATGGTCAGTAAAAAATTTAAACTTGTTTGCAAGCAAATAGTGTCTAAATTTCTTAACTGCATATACCATGCCTAAACCTTCTCTCTCCGTAGTGGTGTAATTTCGTTCAGCCGCATTCAACTGTCTACTGGCATAGGCGATTGGAAGATCCATATTACCTTCACCAGTAGGTTGTGCAAGTACGCATCCAATAGCATAATTGGATGCATCAACGTGAACATGGAATGGCTTATTCCAATCTGGTGTGGTCAAGATTGGTGCTGAACATCGGTAATAACCACAATGCCCCATGAAGGCTTGTACTTCCTTGACATTCTTTGGCCTAGGTAGCTCTGCTATGGCTCTCACTTTTTCTTCGTCGGTAGATATGCCATTCTTTGACACTATGTGTCCTAGAATCTTGCCTTGCCTGACCATAAAAACGCACTTTTCTGGGTTCAGGCAGACTTGATATTCTCTACATTTGTCAAAGATTTGTCTGAGTTCAGGAATATGGGTTTGTCTAATATTGGAATGAGCACAAAGATCATCAACATAGACTTCTAAACTCTTCCTCAGGAACTCCTTAAACACATGGCACATCAGCCTCTGGAAGGTAGCTGGTGCATTGGTAAGCCCAAATGGCATTACTCTAAAGGCAAAAATGCCCCATTCTGTGGCAAAGGTTGTCTTATGCTGATCCTCTGGAGCTATGGCTACTTGATTGTAGCCCGAAAATCCATCAAGGAAGCTATACACTTCCTTGCCTGCCACTCTTTCTAAGAGATGTTCTGTGATGGGAAGCGGATAGTTATCTCGAATTGTGGCTGCATTAACCTTTTTCAAGTTAATACACACACGCAGCTTGCCATTCTTCTTGGGCACCACTACGATGGGGGATACCCATTCAGTGTGCTCAATTTCATAGATAAATCCAGCTTCAACCAGTCTATCTATCTCTTCCTTGATCTTAGCAGCGTAATTATCATTATATGTGTAGGGCTTTTGCTTAGAGGGTTTGGCATCTGAGGTCATGGGAATGGTGTGTGAGCATATGTCAGGGTCAACACCTTTCAAATCCTTGTAACTCCAAGCGAATACATCTCTGTATTCTCTTAGCAAGGCAATCAATTCGTGCTCTTCTTCTTCTGTCAGGTCATGGCCTATGTACGTGCATCTCTCCTCTCCTTCTTCTAGGGCCACTACTATTTTCTTGGTGGTTTCTTTGTTATCATAGGCCTCTCCTGATTGTGCCTCTCGTTTAGGCATTCTAATCATGACTCTCCTGTCATCTATCTCATACTTCTTAAAATTTTCTGGGACCTCAAACAAAGATTCTTCCTCTTCTGGTGAGACTTCTCTCTTCTTTCGTTTCTTTCCTTCTTCCTTTGGGCTCACATGTGTTGCTAATCTTACATCATTTGTAAGCTCTCCATGCCTCTGGGGTTGAAATTCTACTTCATGGAAGTATTCTTCATCTGATGCAAATGGTGAGTCCATAATGATAGACTCGAGATCGGAGTCACTTGCATCCTCATATGCATCAGGGCTAGGTTCGCATTCTTCTAGAACTGCCTCTCCCCTGATTGGCTCTATGGAGAAGACTGAAATGTCATAGCCATCCTCATCACAGTGAGGTGTCCATTGTTCTTCATTGATGGCTACATCCATTGTTGCTAAAATTTCTGCCCAGCCATGGGGTTCGAATTCCTCATCCGGAAAAACTACAGGTGCATAGGCTGGGTCTTGAATTGCTCTATGTGTTTCTTTTGCACCTATTTCTCTGGCCTTTTCTCTCTTCTCTTCCTCTACTGCTACTTTGCACATCCATAAGTGGGTGTCTTCATGCATCCAAGAGGATCCTGGCCCTATGGAATGCACAGATTCCGTATCATCTTTAGCTCTATGGATGGGATTCCACTGGATAGGAGGTACATCCCTATGAGAGTAATCTTTGAGATTGACTTTGGTCGTAACACCTAAGTGTTGCAGGTACAAGGAATTGGTCCCCCAATCCTGTACCACTTGCAACTGTCGCATAAATGGTCTTCCCAAAATCATCTCATAGGCATGATTTTTGCTAAAGTCACATATAGCAAAGCTATGCTCAAACTCAACACCACAAGTGGTGAGAGTTATGCCTTCTAGCAATCCCAAGGGCCTCTCTATATGACCATCGGCCATCTGCAATTTCATTCTCATTGGCCTGAGTGCTGGCTTGCCCCAACGCTTCCATAGGGAGGTGGTAGCGATAGCAACTCCTGCACCTGAGTCCAATATTGCCTTGGTTGTGTACTCCTGGTAGGTGATGGGAAGATAGGTGTTCCCTTCTTCGCCTTCACACATATCTCCTATCTTATCCAAGGGAATTTCTGGCACTGTCCTATGGGATCCTGCTCGGGAACGTGGTTCTGCAACTTCAGTCACTTGACTGGCTACACATTTCCGCGCTTTTGGTCTATTCTTAGGCAGTTCTTCCAAAGTGAGATCTCGCTGCTCCCTGGCGTTCTTTACTACCTCCGTGTTTCTAGGCATGACTGAGTCGTCGTTCCTTACCATGACTGTGGGTGCTCTCATACATGTGGACTTTGCTTCCCATGGGCCTGTGAAGTGGGGTAGCTCCTGTATGGAATTAGACTCAAAGTCCAATCTCTCATGAGACTGAGTACTCTCATGTTCCCCGTAAATGGATGGGATGTCTTGTGGGAATTGGTCGTGTGCATCGTCCACAAGTTCAAATGGAGGGGCGACTTCACTTTCGTTATCCCATTTGTCTTCTTGAATCTCTCGTAGGAAGTCTGGTGCAAACCGATTCATAGAAGAAAAAGTGTCTGGCTCCGTAGAATTAGGCGCATAAGCAACCTGGGAAGGAGGGCTTATTCTATCGTTGGCTCTCTCCTCGTTCCCATAGATGGCTGGAGCACAAGCTTCCTGGGGAGGGTTACTTATTCTATTACTTTTCCGAACAGGCTCATACGCTCCCTGAGAAGGAATGTAGGCAACCTGTGGAGGTATGCAAACTTTCGAGGGAGGTTCCTCTGCCTTTTGAGGGGGAAGATAAGCTTCTTGAGGAGGCACATGGGCGTTCTCTTGCCCTGTCCTTTCTTTGAGGGGCAGGTTCCTTTTCTGATTGTGCAATTAGCCTCTCTATTCTTTCCAGCAGTCCATCAAAGTGTAACTGCGTCTTAGCTGAACTAGAAATGTTAAATAGGCGGCTTGCCTCAAACATGGTCTGAGCCAATTCCACCATTTTGGCACAAATCTTAGTTCGTTCAAGCTCTAGCTCGGCTCTAGGGTAGCATTTTTCATGATCGGTTATGGTTGGCCCTTCTTGGATTCTGGCCTGATATGCTTTAAGCATCATGTTTAGGTCCTCGGGAGTGGGATCAGCTAATACTGATCCTGCTTGGGGTGGTGGGTGGGTTACGTGGGGTGTATTAGAGGGTGGAGGGATGGAGGGTGATGGGGATGGTAGCGGTGGGATTGTGTGAGAGTGCGGTTGGGATGTGATCTCTATGATTTTAGCCTTGGTTTCGCGTAAACTTTCCTCAAGTTCACTCATCTTCTTTGCCCATTGCCTTTTCATACGTTCACGGCTATCTCTCCAAGCTCTAGTCCTTTTCTTGGTTATGCTCTCAGTTTCACTAGCTGTTGGGCTCTTTTCCTGGTCTACCCCTTGGTTTTGCTACAATGCTTGAGCTCTAGTGACTACCTGTACGGGAGCAGTGGAAGTGACACTTCCTGTGGAATCTACTACTAACCCAATAACGTTGATAGGTGTGATTTTTGGCATATTATTGGGGTTCTTTGGGCAATCTCGTAAGAGATGCTCTTTTCCACAATCTTGGCAAAAGCCTTGGATTGCCACTGACTGGGGTTGTGTAGGTAGAGGTAAGGGACAATCACGAATGAGGTGATCTCCTTGGCATCTGTAGCACGGTCCTCTTGGGAACGGAGGTCTTACTTGTCTAGGTTGAGGCCTAGGGTTGGGGTTTGCATACATGACGTTTGTATAATCTGACTCCCAACTAGGTTCATTTGGCTCTTCGCTGTAATAGGACTCACCATGTTCAGGGGACTGCATGTAGTACGCCTGGGGACTATCAACATGTGTAGAATCAAAGCTATGGTCACTGAGGTCATTTTCAGAAAGCAAGGATGTTACCGGGACTAAGGCTCTATTCATGTTCTCTTCTGCAGCAGTATACTTTACCGGGATCACATTGGCTGGAGCTGGGGGTTGTTGTGCTAGCACTGGCTAAGGCCTTTGCTGATTTTGATAGGGTTGCTGATAAGGTTGCTGTGGCCTACCATAGGGCTGTGGAGGGTACGGGTTCTGGTATCTTCCTTGCTGCGGGTATGGCTGAGGGTAGGGTTGCCTAACTGCCTGCTTGTTGTATGGGCAATCTTGTGCGGTGTGATTGGTGTATCTCCGTTCTATGGTGCAGTACTGGCTACTAGGATTTACTTGGGGCAGACATTCGCCATGTGGTCACCACCACAGGTGTAGCACCTTTTCACAGGGGCAAATCTTGGGATTTGTTTACTAGTTACCCCTAATTTCTGAGCTACTTTCTCTGCGAGTTCCTCAATTGATGTGGATTGCGTGGAAGATTGACTAGATGCACTATCTGAATCTTTGTAGATTTTGGAAAGCTCTAGTTCTTCCCCTAGGTTATCTTCAATGTCAATGCACATGCGTACACACTCTTCTATAGTCCTAGGATCTTTCAGATACACATAGGATCTCAATTTCGTACTCAGCAATCCGTCAAGGAATAAGGCTACTTGTTTGGCAGATGTGGGTAGCTCCGAAACAGGACATCTTTCGAGGTATTGCCTAAATCTTCTTCCTGCCAGTCTTACAGTCTCTTGGGGAGTCTGTTTAAAGCTGTGAATCAATGAGGAGGTATTGTGTCTTATGCCGCTCTTAGAGAACTCTACAATGAAAGCCTCTAGGAGTTGGTCTATGCTCCTGAACTGTCGCTCATCCAATGGCTGAAACCATGTAAGTGCTGTGTTCCTAAGGGTTAGACCGAAGGCATTGTACTGCGTGAATAGATCCTCCACTTGTTCGGCTCTCAAGACTTGCTTGAACTCCGCCACATGATCATAGGGATCTCCTGTGCCATCAAAGTAATTCTTCATGGACTTAACTAGCTGGGTTGGTCTCAACGTTCTTGTATGCTCTCTAGGTCTCGGCAGAGGAAATCCATCCACATTTCTTTGGTTCCTGTGAGCTCTAAGCATCTCAGGTTCTACCCTATTCGTCTCCGTTCTCGTTCTTTCTCTGCCCACTGGGTTGGCAAAACTTACTTCTGGTCTATCTCTACTTCTGTCTCTTTGCATACCATGAGCTTGGGAAGTTCCAGCCCCAGGGTGACCATAGGATACATTTGATCTTGGTTGGGGGAAAATAAATTCCCCCTTCCAAGTGTAAGCATGCCTATCATTTTCCGTAACCGCAAAGATCCGTTCTGAAGTGTGATCTAAGTAGGTCACTCTACCTGGGCTATCCGGATCCTTAAACTCATAGATCATGATGTTTCCTATATCAGTTGGCTGATTAGATTTATACCTCCAGAAGGCTTCGTCGGTTTCTCGATTGAGGAGCAACTCTATGCTCTTGTTGTCTTGGGGTACCCACTCAGGTGTGATAATCCTAGTGAGAACTGATTTACCTCGAGGGGTTCTAGGTTCCGCACCCATGTTCCCTTGTTCCAAGTCACCTAAGTCCGCTTCTGAGATTACATTCCCAAATTCATCTGTCCTATCCGGGTGACTAGTGACTATATATATAGTTCCTTCTTTGTCCAGGTATGCACCATTTTCAAACTTGACAGCTGGGTGTTCTAGTCCAATGGATTGATCAGGATTCTTAATCTGTATCACAGATCTTCCTAAGCCGTCCTCATAGATGCTGGCACCTAATCGGTTGGTCCTCAGGTACTCCAGCTGTGTTTTGTAAGGGCCTTCCACCCTGTACAAGTAAGGCACTCCTGAACTTCCCGTAGGTCTGTCCATGCCTTGAGACATCTCTGACTCACTGGTCTCAGAGCTAGGGTAGTACGAGTGGTGGCTCAACTGCTGGGCCCAGGACCTAGCAGTGTGGTTAACACTAGCCTCTGAAGATCTAAGGCTCTGTCTCTCCCTTACTAGATGTCGTCCCGATCTAAGGTTCATATGCCTAACTAAGTAGCCCAATTCTTTGCCCAGAGTACAACTTTGTTGCCGATCAATTGGTATCAGTCACTTGATTCTTTTTAGTTATTTATCGTGTTTAAGGTCTTGTCTGATATTACGTCGTCGGAATACTTGAGTGTTCTTCGTACTTTCAGGTTGATCGTTCCACGTTAGGTTCTTTTCCTTTATGTTGTCGACAGTACAGAGGTTAGATTTTTAACTTGAACTTGAATTTTTAGGTAGTCTTCACTTGATAACTGCCTATCGTCGCTCTGACTTACTCCTACCTCTCGTCGTTCTTGGCCTAAGCTAGGAATTGATAAAGGGAGTTGAGAATTTCCAACCTTTTGTTTCCTTCTTGGTTGCCTTGACTGCCCAGGAAATGTGTTCCCAAGCCTGCACTTACTCTTGCTTAGAACGCCTTTCGATGCTCTCAAAGGATCTGTAAAAGTTCCAAAGTTAGCTTGAAGATTTAAATTCCAAAGACATAACCAATGATTTTCATTCCTGTAGCACACACACTAGCTTGCATAGTGATTTTTTAAGAGAACAATTCTAAAGACCCCTGACTTTGATCCCCCTGGGTATGGTCAACTTCAAAATACCCTATCTGAAAATTAATGCATTATCTTTATAAAAAACAGTTGAGGGCGTGTAGTATATGCCACGAGCTTTCCAACAAGCCCTAGAGCTCAAAAAATGGATTTCGTATGAAAAAGTTGTAACCGTTCAGGGTTCTAGGGTTACGACAGGGTTCAAACAGGATCACTGTGCAACAGGTTTTCCCCAAGTTGCTTTCCTAAGGCTTCCTCATGTGCTCAAGAGTATAATATTTGTGCCCAAAATTAGCCCAACTCTTCAATTAACAATCCCTAAAAAATTTGGCTAAAATTGGCTGTCAATCGCAATGGACAGGGCTGTCAATCGCGATGGACACTCAGTCAATCGCGATGGACAGATAGTTCAGTCAATCGCGATGGGCACTCAGTCAATCGCGATGGACAGAGAGTTCAGTCAATCGCGATGGACAGGCAATCAATCGCGATGGACAGAGAGTTCAGTCAATCGCGATGGACAGGCAGTCGGTCGCGATGGACAGGGGGTTCAGTCAATCGCGATGGACAGGAAGTCGGTCGCAATGGACAGGGGGTTCAGTCAATCGCGATGGACAGGGGGTTCAGTCAATCGCGATGGACAGGCAGTCGGTCGCGATGGACTGGCAGTCAATCGCGATGGACAGGCAGTCGGTCGCGATGGACTGGCAGTCAATCGCGATGGACAGAGCTATCAATCGCGATGGACAGGGCTGTCAATCGCGATGGACTGAAATTTTGCAAGATTTTCAAAAATTTTGGTGGAAAGGTGGTGTGCAGGGTCTCTAGTCCACTGTGGTGCACTCAGATTTACCAAAAGGTGAGAATTTCTGTCAATCGCGATCGACAGAAGTCGGCGACTGCGAGACAGTTTCGTCGAGTTTCGTACCTGCGCAGGAAGCTGGGGATGGTGATGTGACCTGTACCTGCAAGATAGCTCAAGAAACATGCAAAAACAGCACACGCAATTTCGCTCTCTCGCTCTCTCTCACAAGTGAAATGAGGGAAATGAGGTGGAGGTGGGGATATAGTCAAAAAACTGAAATTTTCACGATGATGGAGATGGAGGTGGAAGATGGTGATAATGATAATGATGATGATGGTGGTGATGTAAGAAAGAGAAAATTAGGAAAAATAAAGAAATTACCTACAACTCCAACGCGTCAACTCTACGTCTTACCATCACACGCTCGTCCTCAAAGCTCGATCCCCGGCAACGGCGCCAAAATTTGGTGTAGCTCAATGATGAGTAGCACCTCCTTTAATGTCAATCCGGGAAGACGTGAGGATGGTATGAAGACCTCGAGCAAGTGGCTGCACAAGTGCGTGAGTGAGAAGCACACTAGCATGCACACACACACGCGCACACTAGGCAAGACAAAGAGTGAGAATCAATGGAGCTTTTAGATTACTTTCAAAATGCTCTTACAAGTTCGTTTCAATTACAATCTACCCCCAAAAATGAGCTCTCTAGCTCTTTTTATAGTTTTTGACTAGGTTTTGGCCCTGTCCAGACCTAGTGTCCGGCCTAGTTAAAAATTAGGTTCCAGGGCCAATTTGAGGGCTCAAACGGAGTCTAAAAAATACGAAAATTGATATGTAGGTACTTCTAAGGCTCCTCAAGCTCAAGGACTCCTTGGCTTGCACAAAATGGAGCTACAAAAATATGAAATGGTATTTACAATGATTGTTAGTGATAAGAATCACTGTTAAAAGATGTAGATTTGGGAAAAATTGAAGGGCCTATCTGCCAGATTTGCGTCGACTGCTTTGTCTACTTACTCCTTCACCTTGTTCTGACTCTCTCCGCTGGCTTCCTTGTCTAGTCGGTCCTTAGGTGCCCATACTGCTCTCAACAAGAACTCATTCTCCACAATGATCACTCCGTAAGGCATTGCACCCATATCTAACAGGTCTTTGGTAGCTCGATCAGATTGTATCTGTCTCCGCCTGCAATGTTTTCGTTATGTAGAACTGCTTCTCTCGGAAAGGATATCTTAATCTTCGCTGAATTTTCATCTCCATTTTCTCTCTTTTTACTCGGAATTCACAGAAAGCGATTTGTACCATGTGTTCTAATGATCACTCCGTAAGGCATTGCACCCATATCTTGCAGGTCTTTGGTAGCTCGATCAGATTGTATCTGTCTCCGCCCGCAATGTTTTCGTTATGTAGAACTGCTTCTCTCGGAAAGGATATCTTAATATTCGCTGAATTTTAATCTCCATTTTCTCTCTTTTTACTCAGAATTCACAGAAAGCGATTTGTACCTTCCTGTTCTAATGATCACTCCGTAAGGCATTGCACCCATATCCAACAGGTCTTTGGTAGCTCGATCAGATTGTATCTGTCTCAGCCCGCAATGTTTTCGTTATGTAGAACTGCTTCTCTCGGAAAGGATATCTTAATCTTCGCTGAATTTTAATCTCCATTTTCTCTCTTTTTACTCGGAATTCACAGAATGCAATTTGTACCTTCCTCTTCTAATGATCACTCTGTAAGGCATTGCACCCATATCTTGCAGGTCTTTGGTAGCTCGATCAGATTGTATCTGTCTCTGCCCGCAATGTTTTCGTTATGTAGAACTACTTCTCTCGAAAAGAATATCTTAATCTTTGCTGAATTTCAATCTCCATTTTCTCTCTTTTTACTCGGAATTCACAGAAAGCGATTTGTACCTTCCTGTTCTAATGATCACTCCGTAAGGCATTGCACCCATATCCTGCAGGTCTTTGGTAGCTCGATCAGATTGTATCTGTCTCCGCCCGTAATGTTTTCGTTATGTAGAACTGCTTCTCTCGGAAACAATATCTTAATCTTCGCTGAATTTTAATCTCCCTTTTCTCTCTTTTTACTTGGAATTCACAGAAAGCGATTTGTACCTTCCTGTTCTAATGATCACTCCGTAAGGCATTGCACCCATATCCTGCAGGTCTTCGGTAGTTCGATCAGATTGTATCTGTCTCTGCCCGCAATGTTTTCGTTATGTAGAACTGCTTCTCTCGCACCCATATCCAGCAGGTCTTCGGTAGCTTGATCAGATTGTATCTGTCTCCGCCCGCAATGTTTTCGTTATGTAGAACTACTTCTCTCGGAAAGGATATCTTAATCTTCGCTGAATTTTAATCTCCATTTTCTCTATTTTTACTCGGAATTCACAGAAAGCAATTTGTACCTTCTTGGTTCAATGATCACTCCGTAAGGCATTGCACCCATATCCCGCAGGTCTTTGGTAGCTCGATCAGATTGTATCTGTCTCCGCCCGTAATGTTTTCGTTATGTAGAACTGCTTCTCTCAGAAAGGATATCTTAATCTTCGCTGAATTTTAATCTCCATTTTCTCTCTTTTTACTCGGAATTCACAGAAAGCGATTTGTACCTTCCTGTTCTAATGATCACTCCGTAAGGTTTTGCACCCATATCCAGCAGGCCTTTGGTAGCTCGATCAGATTGTATCTGTCTCCGCCCGCAATGTTTTCGTGATGTAGAACTGCTTCTCTCGGAAAGGATATATTAATCTTCACTGAATTTTAAACTCCATTTTCTCTCTTTTTACTCGGAATTCACAGAAAGCGATTTGTACCTTCCTGTTCTAATGATAACTCCGTAAGGCATTGCACCCATATCCAGGAGCTCTTTGGTAGCTCGATCAGATTGTATCTGTCTCCGTCGGCAATGTTTTCGTTACGTAGAACTGCTTCTCGTGGAAAGGATATCTTAATCTTTGCTGAATTCTAGTCTCCATTTTCTCTCTTTTTACTCGGAATTCACAGAAAGCGATTTGTACCTTCCTGTTCTAATGATAACTTCATAAGGCATTGCACCCATATCGAGAAGCTCTTTGGTAGCTCGATCAGATTGTATCTGGCTCGGTCCGCAATGTTTTCGTTACGTAGAATTGCTTCTCTCGGAAAGAATATCTTAATCTTCTCTGAATTTTAATCTCCATTTTCTCTCTTTTTACTTGGAATTCACAGAAAGCGATTTGTACCTTCCTGTTCTAATGATCACTCCATAAGGCATTGCACCCATATCCAACAGGTCTTCGGTAGCTCGATCAGATTGTATATGTCTCAGCCCGCAATGTTTTCGTTATGTAGAACTACTTCTCTCGAAAAGAATATCTTAATCTTCACTGAATTTTAATCTCCATTTTATCTCTTTTTACTCGGAATTCACAGAAAGTGATTTGTACCTTCCTATTCTAATGATCACTCCGTAAGACATTGCCACATATCCAGCAGCTCTTTGGTAGCTCGATCAGATTGTATCTGTCTTCGCCCGCAATGTTTTCATTATGTAGAACTACTTCTCTCGGAAAGGATATCTTAATCTTAGCTGAATTTTAATCTCCATTTTCTCTCTTTTTACTCGGAAGTCACAGAAAGCGATTTGTACCTTCGTGTTCTAATGGTCACTCTGTAAGGCATTGCACCCATATCGAGCAAGTCTTTGGTAGCTCGATCAGATTGTATCTCTCTCGGCCCGCAATGTTTTCGTTATGTAGAACTGCTTCTCTCGGAAAGGATATCTTAATCTTTGCTGAATTTTAATCTCCATTTTCTCTCTTTTTACTCGGAATACATAGAAAGCAATTTGTACCTTCCTGTTCTAATGATCACTCCGTAAGGCATTGCACCCATATCCAGCAGGTCTTTGGTAGCTGGATCAGATTGTATCTGTCTCCGCCCGCAATGTTTTCGTTATGTAGAACTGCTTCTCTCGGAAAGGATGTCTTAATCTTCGCTGAATTTTAATCTCCATTTTCTCTCTTTTCACTCGGAATTCACAGAAAGCGATTTGTACCTTCCTGTTCTAATGATCACTCCGTAAGGCATTGCACCCATATCGAGCAGCTCTATGGTAGCTGGATCAGTTTGTATCTGTCTGCGCCCGCAATGTTTTCGTTATGTAGAACTGCTTCTCTCGGAAAGGATGTCTTAATCTTCGCTGAATTTTAATCTCCATTTTCTCTCTTTTTACTCGGAATTCACAGAGAGCGATCTCTACCTTCCCGTTTCAATGATCACTCCGTAAGGCATTGCACCCATATCAAGCAGCTCTTTGGTAGCTCGATCAGATTGTATCTGTCTCCACCGGCAATGTTTTCGTTATGTAGAACTACTTCTCTCGGAAAGGATATCTTAATCTTAGCTGAATTTTAATCTCCATTTTCTCTCTTTTTACTCAGAATTCACAGAAAGCGATTTCTACCTTCCTATTCTAATGATCACTCCGTAAGGCATTGCACCCATATCCAGCAGGTCTTTGGTAGCTCGATCAGATTGTATCTGTCTCCGCCTGCAATGTTTTCGTTATGTAGAACTGCTTCTCTCGGAAAGGCTATCTTAATCTTCGCTGATTTCTAATCTCCATTTTCTCTCTTTTTACTCGGAATACACAGAAAGCGATTTGTACCTTCCTCTTCTAATGATCACTCCGTAAGGCATTCCACCCATATCCAGTAGGTCTTTGGTAGCTCGATCAGATTCTATCTGTCTCTGCCCGCAATGTTTTCGTTATGTAGAACTGCTTCTCTCGGAAAGGATATCTTAATCTTCGCTGAATTTTAATATCCATTTTCTCTCCTTTTACTCGAAATTCACAGAAAGCGATTTGTACCTTCCTGTTCTAATGATCACTCAGTAAGGCATTGCACCCATATCTAGCAGGTCTTTGGTAGCTCGATCACATTGTATCTGTCTCCGCCGGCAATGTTTTCGTTATGAAGAACTGCTTCTCTCGGAAAGGATATCTTAATCTTCGTTGAATTTTAATCTCCATTTTGTCTCCTTTTACTCGAAATTCATAGAGAGCGAGTTGTACCTTCGTGTTCTAATGATCATCTCGTAAGGCATTGCACCCATATCGAGCAGGTCTTTGTAGCTCGATCAGATTGTATCTGTCTCCGCCCGCAATGTTTTCGTTATGTAGAACTGCTTCTCTCGGAAAGGATATCCTAATCTTCGTTGGATTTTCATCTCCATTTTCTCTCTATTTGCTCGAAATACACAGAAAGTGATTTGTACATTCCTGTTCTAATGATCACTCCGTAAGGCATTGCACCCATATCCAGCAAGTCTTTGGTAGCTCGATCAGATTGTATCTGTCTCCGCCCGCAATGTTTTCGTTATGTAGAACTGCTTCTCTCAGAAAGGATATCTTAATCTTCGCTGAATTTTAATCTCCATTTTCTCTCTTTTTACTCGAAATTCACAGAAAGCGATTTGTACCTTCCTGTTCTAATGATCACCTCGTAAAGCATTGCACCCATATCCAGGAGGTCTTTGGTAGCTCGATCAAATTGTATCTCTCTCCGCCCGCAATGTTTTCGTTATGAACAACTGCTTCTCTCGGAAAGGATATCTTAATCTTCGCTGAATTTTAATCTCCATTTTCTCTCTTTTTACTCGGAATATACAGAAAGCGATTTGTACCTTCCTGTTCTAATGATCACTCCGTAAGGCATTGCACCCATATCCAGCAGGTCTCTGGTAGCTCGATCAGATTGTATCTATCTCCGCTTGCAATGTTTTCGTTATGTAGAACTGCTTCTCTCGGAAAGGATATCTTAATCTTCGCTGAACTTTAATCTCCATTTTCTCTCTTTTTACTCGAAACTCACAGAAAGTGATTTGTACCTTTGTGTTCTAATGATCACCTCCTAAGGCATTGAACCCATATCCAGCAGGTCTTTGCTAGCTCGATCAGATTGTATCTGTCTCCGCCCGCAATGTTTTCGTTATGTAGAATTGCTTCTCTCGGAAAGGATATCTTAATCTTCGCTGAATTTTAATCTCTATTTTCTCTCTTTTTACTCGGAATTCACAGAAAGCGATTTGTACCTTCTTGTTCTAATGATCACTCCGTAAGGCATTGCACCCATATCCAGGAGGTCTTTGGTAGCTCAATCACATTGTATCTGTGTCCGCCCGCAATGTTTTCGTTATGTAGAACTCCTTCTCTCGGAAAAGATATCTTAATCTTCGCTGAATTTTAATCTCCATTTTCTCTCTTTTTACTCGGAATACACAGAAAGCGATTTGTACCTTCCTACTCTAATGATCACTTCGTAAGGCATTGCACCCATATCCAGCAGGTCTTTGGTAGCTCGAGCAGATTGTATCTGTCTCCGCCCGCAATGTTTTCGTTATCTACAACTGCTTCTCTCGGAAAGGATATCTTAATCTTCGCCGAATTTTAATCTCCATTTTCTCTCCTTTTAGTCGGAATTCACAAAAAGCGATTTGTACCTTTCTGTTCTAATGATAACTCCGTAAGGCATTGCAACCATATCCAGCAGGTCTTTGGTAGCTCGATCAGATTGTATCTGTCTCTGCCCGCAATGTTTTCGTTATGTAGAATTGCTTCTCTCGGAAAGGATATCTTAATCTTTGCTGAATTTTAATCTCCATTTTCTCTCTTTTTACTCGAAATTCATAGAAAGCGATTTGTACCTTCCTATTCTAATGATCACTCCGTAAGGCATTGCACCCATATCCAGCAGGTCTTTGGTAGCTCGATCAGATTGTATCTGTCTCCGCCCGCAATGTTTTCGTTATGTAGAACTGCTTCTCTCGGAAAGGATATCTTAATCTTCGCTGAATTTTAATCTCCATTTTCTCTCTTTTTACTTGGAATTACAGAAAGCGATTTGTACCTTCCTATTCTAATGATCACTCCGTAAGGCATTGCACCCATATCGAGCAGCTCTTTGGTAGCTCGATCAGATTGTATCTGTCTCCGCTCGCAATGTTTTCGTTATGTAGAACTGCTTCTCTCGGAAAGGATATCTTAATCTTCACTGAATTTTAATCTCCATTTTCTCTCTTTTTACTTGGAATTGACAGAAAGCGATTTGTACCTTTCTGTTCTAATGATCACTCCGTAAGGCATTTCACCCATATCCAGCAGGTCTTTGGTAGCTCGATCAGATTGTATCTATCTCCACCCGCAATGTTTTCATTATGTAGAACTGCTTCGCTCGAAAAGGGTATCTTAATCTTCGCTGAATTTTAATCTCCATTTTCTCTCTTTTTACTCAGAATTCACAAAAAGCGATTTGTACCTTCCTATTCTAATGATCACTCCCTAAGGCATTGCACCCATATCCAGCAGGTCTTTGGTAGCTCGATCAGATTCTATCTGTGTCCGCCCGCAATATTTTCGTCATGTAGAACTACTTCTCTCGGAAAAGGATATCTTAATCTTCACTGAATTCTAATCTCCATTTTCTATCTTTTTACTCGGAATTCACAAAAAGGGATTTGTACCTTCCTGTTCTAATGATCACTTTGTAAGGCATTGCACCCATATCCAGCAGGCCTTTGGTAGCTCGATCAGATTGTATCTGTCTCCGCCCGCAATGTTTTCGTTATGTAGAAGTACTTCTCTCGGAAAGGATATCTTAATCTTCGCTGGATTTTAATCTCCATTTTCTCTCTTTAAACTTGGAATTCACAAAAAGCGATTTGTACCTTCCTGTTCTAATGATCACTCCGTAAGGCATTGCACCCATATCCAGCAGCTCTTTGGTAGCTCGATCAGATTGTATCTGTGTCTGCCCGCAATGTTTTTGTTATGTAGAACTTCTTCTCTCGGAAAGGATATCTTAATCTTCGTTGAATTTTAATCTCCATTTTCTCTCTTTTTACTCGGAATTCACAGAAAGCGATTTGTACCTTCCTGTTCTGATGATCACTCTGTAAGGCATTGCACCCATATCCAGTAGGTCTTTGGTAGCTCGATCAGATTGTATCTGTCTCCGCGGGCAATGTTTTCATTATGTAGAACAGCTTCTCTCGGAAACGATATCTTAATCTTCGTTGAATTTTAATCTCCATTTTCTCTCTTTTTAGTCGGAATACACAGAAAGCGATTTGTACCTTCCTGTTCTAATGATCACTCCGTAAGGCATTGCACCCATATCTAGTAGGTCTTTGGTAGCTCGATCAGATTGTATCTGTCTTCGCCCGCAATGTTTTCGTTATGTACAACTACTTCTCTCGGAAAGGATATCTTAATCTTAGCTGAATTTTAATCTCCATTTTCTCTCTTTTTACTCGGAAGTCACAGAAAGCGATTTGTACCTTCCTATTCTAATGGTCACTCTGTAAGGCATTGCACCCATATCGAGCAGGTCTTTGGTAGCTCGATCAGATTGTATCTGTCTCGGCCCGCAATGTTTTCGTTATGTAGAACTGCTTCTCTCGGAAAGGATATCTTAATCTTTGCTGAATTTTAATCTCCATCTTCTCTCTTTTTACTCGGAATACATAGAAAGCGATTTGTACCTTCCTGTTCTAATGATCACTCCGTAAGGCATTGCACCCATATCCAGCAGGTCTTTGGTAGCTGGATCAGATTGTATCTGTCTCCGCCCGCAATGTTTTCGTTACGTAGAACTGCTTCTCTCGGAAAGGATGTCTTAATCTTCGCTGAATTTTAATCTCCATTTTGTCTCTTTTTACTCGGAATTCACAGAAAGCGATTTGTACCTTCCTGTTCTAATGATCACTCCGTAAGGCATTGCACCCATATCGAGTAGCTCTATGGTAGCTGGATCAGATTGTATCTGTCTGCGCCCGCAATGTTTTCGTTATGTAGAACTGCTTCTCTCGGAAAGGATGTCTTAATCTTCAATGAATTTTAATCTCCATTTTCTCTCTTTTTACTCGGAATTCACAGAGAGCGATCTGTACCTTCCTGTTTCAATGATCACTCCGTAAGGCATTGCACCCATATCCAGCAGCTCTTTGGTAGCTCGATCAGATTGTATCTGTCTCCGCCGGCAATGTTTTCGTTATGTAGAACTACTTCTCTCGGAAAGGATATCTTAATCTTAGCTGAATTTTAATCTCCATTTTCTCTCTTTTTACTCAGAATTCACAGAAAGCGATTTGTACCTTCCTATTCTAATGATCACTCCGTAAGGCATTGCACCCATATCCAGCAGGTGTTTGGTAGCTCGATCAGATTGTATCTGTCTCCGCCTGCAATGTTTTCGTTATGTAGAACTGCTTCTCTCGGAAAGCATATCTTAATCTTCGCTGAATTCTAA
Source organism: Ceratopteris richardii (assembly GCA_020310875.1). NCBI lineage: Eukaryota > Viridiplantae > Streptophyta > Polypodiopsida > Polypodiales > Pteridaceae > Ceratopteris > Ceratopteris richardii. Next base: position 83,500,637 of record CM035418.1, on the reverse strand, counting down.
TCTCCATTTTCTCTCTTTTTACTCGGAATACACAGAAAGCGATTTGTACCTTCCTGTTCTAATGATCACTCCGTAAGGCATTCCACCCATATCCAGTAGGTCTTTGGTAGCTCGATCAGATTGTATCTGTCTCCGCCCGCAATGTTTTCGTTATGTAGAACTGCTTCTCTCGGAAAGGATATCTTAATCTTCGCTGAATTTTAATATCCATTTTCTCTCCTTTTACTCGAAATTCACAGAAAGCGATTTGTACCTTCCTGTTCTAATGATCACTCCGTAAGGCATTGCACCCATATCTAGCAGTTCTTTGGTAGCTCGATCACATTGTATCTGTCTCCGCCCACAATGTTTTCGTTATGTAGAACTGCTTCTCTCGGAAAGGATATCTTAATCTTCGTTGAATTTTAATCTCCATTTTCTCTCCTTTTACTCGAAATTCATAGAAAGCAAGTTGTACCTTCGTGTTCTTATGATCATCTCGTAAGGCATTGCACCCATATCGAGCAGGTCTTTGTAGCTCGATCAGATTGTATCTGTCTCTGCCCGCAATGTTTTTGTTATGTAGAACTGCTTCTCTCGGAAAGGATATCCTAATCTTCGTTGAATTTTCATCTCCATTTTCTCTCTATTTGCTCGAAATACACAGAAAGTGATTTGTACATTCCTGTTCTAATGATCACTCCGTAAGGCATTGCACCCATATCCAGCAGGTCTTTGGTAGCTCGATCAGATTGTATCTGTCTCCGCCCGCAATGTTTTCGTTATGTAGAGCTGCTGCTCTCAGAAAGGATATCTTAATCTTCGCTGAATTTTAATCTCCATTTTCTCTCTTTTTACTCGAAATTCACAGAAAGCGATTTGTACCTTCCTATTCTAATGATCACCTCGTAAAGCATTGCACCCATATCCAGGAGGTCTTTGGTAGCTCGATCAAATTGTATCTGTCTCCGCCCGCAATGTTTTCGTTATGAAGAACTGCTTCTCTCGGAAAGGATATGTTAATCTTCGCTGAATTTTAATCTCCATTTTCTCTCTTTTTACTCGGAATATACAGAAAGCGATTTGTACCTTCCTGTTCTAATGATCACTCCGTAAGGCATTGCACCCATATCCAGCAGGTCTTTGGTAGCTCGATCAGATTGTATCTGTCTCCGCCTGCAATGTTTTCGTTATGTAGAACTGCTTCTCTCGAAAAGGATATCTTAATCTTCGTTGAATTTTTTTCTCCATTTTCTTCCTTTTTACTCGAAACTCACAGAAAGTGATTTGTACCTTTGTGTTCTAATGATAACCTCCTAAGGCATTGAACCCATATCCAGCAGGTCTTTGCTAGTTCGATCAGATTATATCTGTCTCCGCCCGCAATGTTTTCCTTATGTAGAACTGCTTCTCTCGGAAAGGATATCTTAATCTTCGCTGAATTTTAATCTCCATATTCTCTCTTTTTACTTGGATTTCACAGAAAGTGATTTGTACCTTCCTGTTCTAATCATCACTCTGTAAGGCGTTGCACCCATATCCAGTAGGTCTTTGGTAGCTGGATCAAATTGTATCTGTGTCCGCCCGCAATGTTTTCGTTATGTAGAACTGCTTCTCTCGGAAAGGATATCTTAATCTTCGTTGAATTTTAATCTCCATTTTCTCTCCTTTTACTCGAAATTCATAGAAAGCAAGTTGTACCTTCGTGTTCTTATGATCATCTCGTAAGGCATTGCACCCATATCGAGCAGGTCTTTGTAGCTCGATCAGATTGTATCTGTCTCCGCCCGCAATGTTTTTGTTATGTAGAACTGCTTCTCTCTGAAAGGATATCCTAATCTTCGTTGAATTTTCATCTCCATTTTCTCTCTATTTGCTCGAAATACACAGAAAGTGATTTGTACATTCCTGTTCTAATGATCACTCCGTAAGGCATTGCACCCATATCCAGCAGGTCTTTGGTAGCTCGATCAGATTGTATCTGTCTCCGCCCGCAATGTTTTCGTTATGTAGAGCTGCTGCTCTCAGAAAGGATATCTTAATCTTCGCTGAATTTTAATCTCCATTTTCTCTCTTTTTACTCGAAATTCACAGAAAGCGATTTGTACCTTCCTATTCTAATGATCACCTCGTAAAGCATTGCACCCATATCCAGGAGGTCTTTGGTAGCTCGATCAAATTGTATCTGTCTCCGCCCGCAATGTTTTCGTTATGAAGAACTGCTTCTCTCGGAAAGGATATGTTAATCTTCGCTGAATTTTAATCTCCATTTTCTCTCTTTTTACTCGGAATATACAGAAAGCGATTTGTACCTTCCTGTTCTAATGATCACTCCGTAAGGCATTGCACCCATATCCAGCAGGTCTTTGGTAGCTCGATCAGATTGTATCTGTCTCCGTCTGCAATGTTTTCGTTATGTAGAACTGCTTCTCTCGAAAAGGATATCTTAATCTTCGTTGAATTTTTTTCTCCATTTTCTTGCTTTTTACTCGAAACTCACAGAAAGTGATTTGTACCTTTGTGTTCTAATGATAACCTCCTAAGGCATTGAACCCATATCCAGCAGGTCTTTGCTAGCTCGATCAGATTGTATCTGTCTCCGCCCGCAATGTTTTCCTTATGTAGAACTGCTTCTCTCGGAAAGGATATCTTAATCTTCGCTGAATTTTAATCTCCATATTCTCTCTTTTTACTCGGATTTCACAGAAAGTGATTTGTACCTTCCTGTTCTAATCATCACTCCGTAAGGCGTTGCACCCATATCCAGTAGGTCTTTGGTAGCTCGATCAAATTGTATCTGTGTCCGCCCGCAATGTTTTCGTTATGTAGAACTACTTCTCTCAGAAAGGATATCTTAATCTTCGTTGAATTTTAATCTCCATTTTCTCTCTTTTTACTCGGAATACATAGAAAGCGATTTGTACCTTCCTATTCTAATGATCACTTCGTAAGGCTTTGCACCCATACCCAGCAGGTCCTTGGTAGCTCGAGCAGATTGTATGTGTCTCCGCCCGCAATGTTTTCATTATGTAGAACTGCTTCTCTCGGAAAGGATATCTTAATCTTCGCTGAATTTTAATCTCCATTTTCTCTCTTTTTGCTCGGAATTTACAGAAAGCGATTTATACCTTCCTGTTCTAATGATAACTCCGTAAGGCATTGCACCGATATCCAGCAGGTCTTTGGTAGCTCCATCAGATTGTATCTGTCTCCGCCCGCAATGTTTTTGTTATGTAGAACTGCTTCTCTCGGAAAGGATATCTTAATCTTCGCTAATTTTTAATCTCCATTTTCTCTCTTTTTACTCGGAATTCACAGAAAGCGATTTGTACCTTCCTGTTCTAATGATCACTCCGTAAGGCATTGCACCCATATCCAAGAGGTCTTTGGTAGCTCAATCAGATTGTATCTGTCTCCGCCCACAATGTTTTCGTTATATAGAACTGCTTCTCTCGGAAAGGATATCTTAATCTTCGCTGAATTTTAATCTCGATTTTCTCTCTTTTCACTTGGAATTCATAGAAAGAGATTTGTACCTTCCTGTTCTAATGATCACTCCGTAAGGCATTGCACCCATATCGAGCAGGTCTTTGGTAGCTCGATCAGATTGTATCTGTCTCCGCCCGCAATGTTTTTGTTATGTAGAACTGCTTCTCTCGGAAAGGATATCTTAATCTTCATTGAATTTTAATCTCCATTTTCTCTCTTTTTACTTGAAATTGACAGAAAGCGATTTGTACCTTCCTGTTCTAATGATCACTCCGTAAGGCATTTCACCCATATCCAGCAGGTCTTTGGTAGCTCGATCAGATTGTATCTGTCTCCATCCGCAATGTTTTCGTTATGTAGAACTGCTTCTCTCGGAAAGGATATCTTAATCTTCGCTAAATTTTAATCTCCATTTTCTCTCTTTTTACTCGGAATTCACAGAAAGCAATTTGTACCTTCCTGTTCTAATGATCACTCCGTAAGGCATTGAACCCATATCCAGCAAGTCTTTGGTAGCTCGATCAGATTGTATCTGTCTCCGCCCGCAATGTTTTCGTTATGTAGAACTGCTTCTCTCGGAAAGGATATCTTAATCTTTGCTGGATTTTAATCTCCATTTTCTCTCTTTTTAATTGGAATTCACGGAAAGCAATTTGCACCTTCCTGTTCTAATGATCACTCCGTAAGGCATTGCACCCATATCGAGCAGGTCTTTGGTAGCTCGATTAGGTTGTATCTATCTCCACCCGCAATGTTTTCGTTATGTCGAACTGCTTCTCTCGGAAAGGATATCTTAATCTTCACTGAATTTTAATCTCCATTTTCTTTCTTTTTACTTGGAATTGACAGAAAGCGATTTGTACCTTCCTGTTCTAATGATCACTCCGTAAGGCATTTCATCCATATCCAGCAGGTCTTTGGTAGCTCGATCAAATTGTATATGTCTCCACCGGCATTGTTTTCGTTATGTAGAACTGCTTCTCTCGGAAAGGATATCTTAATCTTTGCTGAATTTTTATCTCCATTTTCTCTCTTTTTACTCGAAATTCACAAAAAGCGATTTGTACCTTCCTGTTCTAATGATTACTCCGTAAGGCATTGCACCCATATCCAGCAAGTCTTTGATAGCTCGATCAGATTGTATCTATCTCCGCCTGCAATGTTTTTGTTATGTAGAACTGCTTCTCTCGGAAAGGATATCTTAATCTTCACTAGATTTTAATCTCCATTTTCTCTCTTTCTACTCGGAATTCAGAGAAAGTGATTTGTACCTTCGTGTTCTAATGATCACTCTGTAAGGCATTGCACCCACATGCAGCAGGTCTTTGGTAGCTCGATCAGATTGTATCTGTCTCTGCCCGCAATGTTTTCGTTATGTAGAATTGCTTCTCTCAAAAAGGATATCTTAATCTTTGCTGAATTTTAATATCCATTTTCTCTCTTTTTACTCGGAATTCATAGAAAGCGATTTGTACCTTCCTGTTCTAATGATCGCTCTGTAAGGCATTCTAATGATTACTCCGTAAGGCATTGCACCCATATCCAGCAGGTCTTTGGTAGCTCAATCAGATTGTATCTGTCTCCGCCGGCAATGTTTTCGTTATGTAGAACTGCTTCTCTTGGAAAGGATATCTTAATCTTCGCTGAATTTTAATCTCCATTTTCTCTCTTTTTACTAGGAATTCACAGAAAGCGATTTGTACCTTCTTGTTCTAATGATCACTCCGTCAGGCATTGCACCCATATCGAGCAGCTATTTGGTAGCTCGATCAGATTCTACCTGTCTCCGCCCGCAATGTTTTCATTATGTAGAACTTCTTCTCTCGAAAAGGATATCTTAATCTTCGCTGAATTTTATTCTTCATTTTCTCTCTTTTTACTCGGAATTCACAGAAAGCAATTTGTACCTTCCTATTCTAATGATCACTCCATAAGGCATTGCACCCATATCCCGCAGCTCTTTGGTAGCTTGATCAGATTGTATCTGTCTCCACCCGCAATGTTTTTGTTATGTAGAAGTGCTTCTCTCGAAAAAGATATCTTAATCTTTGCTAAATTTTAATATCCATTTTCTCTCTTTTTACTCGGAATTCACAGAATGCGATTTGTACCTTCGTGTTCTAATGATCACTCCGTAAGGCATTGCACCCATATCCAGCAGGTCTTTGGTAGCTCGATCAGATTGTATCTGTCTCCGCCCGCAATGTTTTTGTTATGTAGAACTGCTTCTCTCGGAAAGGATATCTTAATCTTTGCTGAATTTTAATCTCCATTTTCTCTCTTTTTACTTGGAATTCACAGAAATATATTTGTACCTTCCTGTTATAATGATCACTCTGTAAGGCATTTCACCCATATCCAACAAGTCTTTCGTAGCCGGATCAGATTGTATCTGTCTCCGCCCCCAATGTTTTCCTTATGTAGAACTGCTTCTATGAGAAAGAATATCTTAATCTTCGCTGAATTTTAATCTCCATTTTCTCTCTTTTTACTTGGAATTCACAAAAAGCGATTTGTACCTTCCTGTTCTAATGATCACTCCATAAGGCATTGCACCCATATCTAGCAGGTCTTTGGTAGCTCGATTAGATTGTATCTGTCTCCGCCTGCAATGTTTTCGTTATGTAGAACTGCTTCTCTCAGAAAGGATATCTTAATCTTCGCTAAATTTTAATCTCCATTTTCTCTCTTTTTACTTGGAATTCACAGAAAGAGATTTGTACCTTCCTGTTATAATGATCACTCTGTAAGGCATTTCACCCATATCCACCAAGTCTTTGGTAGCTGGATCAGATTGTATCTGTCTCCGCCCGCAATGTTTTCCTTATGTAGAACTGCTTCTATCAGAAAGAATATCTTAATCTTTGCTGAATTTTAGTCTCCGTTTTCTCTCTTTTCACTTGGAATTCACAAAAGGCAATTTGTACCTTCCTGTTCTAATGATAACTCCGTAAGGCATTGCACCGATATCCTGCAGGTCTTTGGTAGCTCAATCAGATTGTATCTGTCTCCGCCCGCAATGTTTTCGTTATGTAGAACTGCTTCTCTCGGAAAGGATATCTTAATCTTTGCTAATCTTTAATGTCCATTTTCTCTCTTTTTACTCGGAATTCACAGAAAGCGATTTGTACCTTCCTGTTCTAATGATCACTCCGTAAGGCATTGCACCCATATCCAGGAGGTCTTCGGTAGCTCGATCAGATTGTATCTGTCTCCGCCCACAATGTTTTCGTTATGTAGAACTGCTTCTCTCGGAAAGGATATCTTAATCTTCGCTGAATTTTAATCTCGATTTTCTCTCTTTTTACTTGGAATTCACAGAAAGAGATTTGTACCTTCCTGTTCTAATGATCACTCCATAAGGCATTGCACTATATTGAGCAGGTCTTTGGTAGCTCGATCAGATTGTATCTGTCTCCGCCCGCAATGTTTTCGCTATGTAGAACTGCTTCTCTCGGAAAGGATATCTTAATCTTCATTGAATTTTAATCTCCATTTTCTCTCTTTTTACTTGGAATTGACAGAAAGCGATTTGTACCTTCCTGTTCTAATGATCACTCCGTAAGGCATTTCACCCATATCCAGTAGGTCTTTGGTAGCTCGATCGGATTGTATCTGTCTCCACCCGCAATGTTTTCGTTATGTAGAATTGCTTCTCTTGGAAAGGATATCTTAATCTTCGCTAAATTTTAATCTCCATTTTCTCTCTTTTTACTCGGAATTCACAGAAAGCAATTTGTACCTTCCTGTTGTAATGATCACTCCGTAAGGCATTGCACCCATATCCAGCAGGTCTTTGGTAGCTTGATTAGATTGTATCTGTCTCCGCCCGCAATGTTTTCGTTATGTAGAACTGCTTCTCTCGGAAAGGATATCTTAATCTTTGCTGGATTTTAATCTCCATTTTTCTCTCTTTTTAATTTGGATTCACGGAAAGCGATTTGCACCTTCCTGTTCTAATGATCACTCCGTAAGGCATTGCACCCATATCGAGTAGGTCTTTGGTAGCTCGATCAGATTGTACCTGTCTCCGCCCGCAATGTTTTCGTTATGTAGAACTGCTTCTCTCGGAAAGGATATCTTAATCTTCACTGAATTTTAATCTCCATTTTCTCTCTTTTTACTTGGAATTGACAGAAAGCGATTTGTACCTTCCTGTTTTAATGATCACTCCGTAAGGCATTTCATCCATATCCAGCAGGTCTTTGGTAGCTCGATCAAATTGTATATGTCTCCACCCGCATTGTTTTCGTTATGTAGAACTGCTTCTCTCGGAAAGGATATCTTAATCTTTGCTGAATTTTAATCTCCATTTTCTCTCTTTTTACTCGAAATTCACAAAAAGCGATTTGTACCTTCCTGTTGTAATGATCACTCCGTAAGGCATTGCACCCATATCCAGCAGGTTTGACAGCTCGATCAGATTGTATCTATCTCCGCCCACAATGTTTTTGTTATGTAGAACTGCTTCTCTCAGAAAGGATATCTTAATCTTCATTGGATTTTAATCTCCATTTTCTCTCTTTCTACTCGGAATTCACAGAAAGTGATTTGTACCTTCGTGTTCTAATGATCACTCTGTAAGGCATTGCACCCACATGCAGCAGGTCTTTGGTAGCTCGATCAGATTGTATCTGTCTCTGCGCGCAATGTTTTCGTTATGTAGAACTGCTTCTCTCGAAAAGGATATCTTAATCTTGCTGAATTTTAATATCCATTTTCTCTCTTTTTACTCGGAATTCACAGAAAGCGATTTGTACCTTCCTGTTCTAATGATCACTCCGTAAGGCATTCTAATGATTACTCCGTAAGGCATTGCACCCATATCCAGCAGGTCTTTGGTAGCTCAATCAGATTGTATCTGTCTCCGTCGGCAATGTTTTTGTTATGTAGAACTGCTTCTCTCGGAAAGGATATCTTAATCTTCGCTGAATTTTAATCTCCATTTTCTCTCTTTTTACTAGGAATTCACAGAAAGCGATTTGTACCTTCTTGTTCTAATGATCACTCCGTCAGGCATTGCACCCATATCGAGCAGCTGTTTGGTAGCTCGATCAGATTGTACCTGTCTCCGCCCGCAATGTTTTCGTTATGTAGAACTTCTTCTCTCGAAAAGGATATCTTAATCTTCGCTGAATTTTATTCTTCATTTTCTCTCTTTTTACTCGGAATTCATAGAAAGCGATTTGTACCTTCCTATTCTAATGATCACTCCGTAAGGCATTGCACCCATATCCCGCAGCTCTTTGGTAGCTCGATCAGATTGTATCTGTCTCCGCCCGCAATGTTTTTGTTATGTAGAAGTGCTTCTCTCGAAAAAGATATCTTAATCTTTGCTAAATTTTAATATCCATTTTCTCTCTTTTTACTCGGAATTCACAGAAAGCGATTTGTACCTTCCTGTTCTAATGATCACTCCATAAGGCATTGCACCCATATCCAGCAGGTCTTTGGTAGCTCGATCAGATTGTATCTATCTCCGCCCGCAATGTTTTTGTTATGTAGAACTGCTTCTCTCGGAAAGGATATCTTAATCTTTGCTGAATTTTAATCTCCATTTTCTCTCTTTTTACTTGGAATTCACAAAAATATATTTGTACCTTCCTGTTATAATGATCACTCTGTAAGGCATTTCACCCATATCCAACTAGTCTTTGGTAGCTGGATCAGATTGTATCTGTCTCCGCCTGCAATGTTTTCCTTATGTAGAACTGCTTCTATGAGAAAGAATATCTTAATCTTCGCTGAATTTTAATCTCCATTTTCTCTCTTTTTACTTGGAATTCACAAAAAGCGATTTGTACCTTCCTGTTCTAATGATCACTCCATAAGGCATTGCACCCATATCCAGCAGGTCTTTGGTAGCTCGATTAGATTGTATCTGTCTCCGCCTGCAATGTTTTCGTTATGTAGAACTGCTTCTCTCAGAAAGGATATCTTAATCTTCGCTGAATTTTAATCTCCATTTTCTCTCTTTTTACTTGGAATTCACAGAAAGAGATTTGTACCTTCCTGTTATAATGATCACTCTGTAAGGCATTTCACCCATATCCACCAAGTCTTTGGTAGCTGGATCAGATTGTATCTGTCTCCGCCCGTAATGTTTTCCTTATGTAGAACTGCTTCTATCAGAAAGAATATCTTAATCTTTGCTGAATTTTAGTCTCCATTTTCTCTCTTTTCACTTGGAATTCACAAAAGGCAATTTGTACCTTCCTGTTCTAATGATCACTCCGTAAGGCATTGCACCCATATCTAACAGGTCTTTGGTAGCTCGATCAGATTGTATCTGTCTCCGCCCGCAATGTTTTCGTTATGTAGAACTGCTTCTCTCAGAAAGGATATCTTAATCCTCGCTGAATTTTAATCTCCATTTTCTCTCTTTTTACTTGGAATTCACAGAAAGAGATTTGTACCTTCCTGTTATAATGATCACTCTGTAAGTCATTTCACCCATATCCAGCAGGTCTTTGGTAGCTCGATGAGATTGTATTTGTCTCCGCCCGCAATGTTTTCCTTATGTAGAACTGCTTCTCTCGGAAAGAATATCTTAATCTTCGCTGAATTTTAATCTCCATTTTCTCTCTTTTACTTGGACTTCACAGAAAGCGATTTGTACCTTCCTGTTCTAATGATCACTCCGTAAGGCATTGCACCCATATCCAGCAGGTCTTTGGTAGCTCGATCAGATTGTATCTGTCTCCGCCCGCAATGTTTTCGTTATGTAGAACTTTTTCTCTCTGAAAGGATATTGTAATCTTTGCTAAATTTTAATCTCCATTTTCTCTCTTTTTACTTGGAATTCACAGAAAGAGATTTGTACCTTCCTGTTATAATGATCACTTTGTAAGGCATTTCACCCATATCCAGCAAGTCTTTGGTAGCTCGATCAGATTGTATTTGTCTCTGCCCGCAATGTTTTCCTTATGTAGAACTGCTTCTCTCAGGAAGAATATCTTAATCTTCGCTGAATTTTAATCTCCATTTTCTCTCTTTTTACTTGAAATTCACAGAAAGTGATTTGTACCTTCCTGTTCTAATGATCACTCCGTAAGGCATTGCACCCATATCCAGCAGGTCTTTGGTAGCTTGATCAGATTGTATTTGTCTCCGCCCGCAATGTTTTCATTATGTAGAACTACTTCTCTCGGAAAGGATATCTTATTCTTCGCTCGATTTTAATCTCCATTTTCTCTCTTTTTACTTGGAATTCACAGAAAGAGATTTGTACCTTCCTGTTATAATGATCACTCTGTAAGGCATTTCACCCATATCCAACAGGTCTTTGGTAGCTCGATCAGATTGTATCTGTCTCCGCCCGCAATCTTTTCGTTATGTAGAACTACTTCTCTCGGAAAGAATATCTTAATCTTCGCTGAATTTTAATCTCCATTTTCAACGTATGCCACTCGTTTACTCAGAAAAAGCTCATCTACTCTGAATTGACGATCTTCATTGTCGAGAAAAGCTTTGTCACACAAGAATCACTTCGGACTCTGGAGGTTCCGCCAAATCAAGCGAAACTAAAATTACGATATGCCACAAATATGGTGGATGTTACTAGGAGTTAAGGCGCAATGCCCGCTGATGTGGGCATACCAAAGGGGTACATGAACAGCGGTCAACTTATCTATAAATGTAATCAAATTTAGTAAAAGTCCAACTGTTCGTACGAATGTAATCAAATTTAGTAACAATCCAACTCTTCATACCTCCCTTCGCATTCGTGATAGGTTCTTACTAATTGCATTGCTTTCCAAGTTTCCACTTGCGCTCTTGGAGCAATGAAGATCAATGGGGGTTCATTGCGCTCTTGGAGCAATGAAGATCAATAAGGGTTCATTGAGGGTAGGCCTATCCTCGTAGCTACTATCGATGTTTGGGAATTAAGCCAACTCTTTCAATCTATCATATTAAAATGATCGTTCACACAATGCTCCCCCCGAGCTCCTTAGGGTTTTACTATTGATGGCCATAGTTTCTTGGTTAACCATCATGTCTGTATTTGCCAGATATGTGATCTTCGACTACCTAATAACCAAGACCAGATGCTTATGAGAATGTTCACTTACCATATGAATGCTTCGTTACATGAATTGAATGAACATGAAGCTTGGGAGGGAGGAGCACAATGTGTGCTTCAACAATATCTTGGTGCTTGCTCAGTTCTTCCTCCAAATGTAGCTTAAACTCTACTCTATCCCGTGAGTATTTTTGTGTGTATATATAGAGGATTTTGAATTCAAAACTTAGAGGGATTGTGCCTAAAAATTCCCTCAAGTTATGGGAATCCCATATAATCAATGTCTCTCGTATTAGGGTCATGATTCGTGCCTAAATAACTTAGGATATTCTCAAGTATCTTTTACTTTTAATGTTGTTATATTTCAACTTATTGCAAGAGGTTGTTTCTATAGCTTCTCTCATTGAGAGTATACATAATCAATGCTTTTACAAATATAATTCATCAAGCACTAGACTTAGATGAATACACACCAATAGCTCCCCCTCAAGCCTAGCATGCATGAGTCTTTAATCTTCTTTGATTTCTAGCAATGTAATCATGCCTTTGAATCTGGTCAGCTTGACACCATCCAATGGCTTAGTCAACATGTCTACACATTGAAGATTAGTAGATACATAGGACAATTGAATGTCCTTGCTCATCAACTTCTCTCTTACATAGTGATAGTGTACTTCAATATGATTTGTTCTAGCATGGTAAATTGGATTAGCTGCTAAGTGAAGTGAGCTAGTGTTATCACCACAGATGTGAGGATTTAAGGTATGTAACCCCAAATTTGGGTATAGACATTTCAACCACATTGCTTCTTGTTTTGCATTGGCCAATTCTCTATATTCCGTCTTAGCAAATGATAGAGCCATAGTTGATTGCTTCTTTGATTACCATGAAATTAGCTTTGAAGCTACAAAAGACAAATATCTTGATGTACTCTTCCTGTCATCCTTTGATCCAACCCAATCTGAATCTAAGTAGAGTTTGAGATCAATTTTTGAAGTGTAGTGGTAGAAAATCCCTTCATTGATGGTATACTTCAAGTATTTGAGCACTTGCTTCGTTGCTTCCATGTGTGGCTTCCTTGGTTTGTGCATAAATTGATGAGTATGCTAGCACTATAGCATATATCCACTCGTGTGAGAGTTGCATAGTTCAAACTTAAAACGAAGCTTTCATAACTTGTGATATCTTCAATATGTTCTCCCTCATTTGCACTTAGCTTATGGTTCAACTCCATGGGTGTACCTCCACACTTAGTATTCTCCATTTTAAACTTAGAAAGCATGTCATGTACATACTTCCATTGAGTGATATAGATACTAGAATCTGTATAGAGAAGTCCAAGTCCAAGAAAGTAAGTGAGTGGTCCAAAATCACTAATCTTGAATTCATCCTTCATGCCAAACTTTACCTATTTAATTCCATTGACATGACATCATTCCCTGTAATTATAATGTCATCAACATATACACAGAGATATATGACCTCTGATCCATTCCTCTTGATAAAGAATGATGTATCTACTTTACTAGCTTTGAACCCTTGGTCCTACAAGTAAGTCACTAATCTCTGATTCCAAGCTCTTAGAGCTTGCTTCAAACCATACAGGGCCTTTCTCAATTTGCACACATACTTGGGATGATATGCATCTTCATAACCTAGTGGTTTTGCCTTATAAACTTCCTCTAAAATCCATGCATCAAGAAATGCATTTTTTACATCTAATTGGTATAGCTTCCAATTCCTAGATGCAGCAATGCTAACAAGTACTCTAATGGTAGGAATTTTAGAAACAGATGAGAAGGTTTTTTCATAATCTATCCCACAGTTTGTGCAAACCCTTTGGCTACTAACCTTGCCTTGTATCTATTAATACTTACATCTGAATTTCTTTTTACCTTATAAATCCACCTTGATCCAATTACCTTTATTGATGATTTGCAAGGAACAAGTTCCCAAGTGTCATTGTGCATGAGAGCTTCCATTTCTTCATCCATTGCCTCTCTCCATTCCTTCTTGCTTTGAGCTTCTTCATAAGATGTATGTTCTTCATGATTGAGATCCTTAGCCATATAAATTGAATGCTTCGTGACCAAGGAGGTATCAAATCCATACCTCTCTGATTTCTTCTTCTTCTCTCCCATTGACCTTCTAATTGGTTGAAGAGAGCTTTCTAAGCCTTGAGCTAGGTCTTGCACATTAGCTTTGCCTTTGTTCTTCCATAGCTTCAATTTCTCTAAATCTGTCAAATCTTCTTCAGAATCACTATCTTCATGATGCTTTGGCTCCTTTGTTGGAAAAGATGTAAATTCTTCTTCCAAGTGATAGGGTAGCTTCACTTTCCTATCATTATTAAACTAAGATTTATTTTCATCAAAGACTACATCCCTACTAACTAAGAAACCTTTTTTAGTGGTATTATACAATATGTATCATTTTTTATTTTGATCATAACCAATAAAGACACACTTCTCTGCCTTGGGATCCAATTTCCCTCTTACTTGAGAAGGTATGTGAACATAGGCTAGACATCCAAAGATTTTGCAATTCTCTAGGCTTGGCCTTCTTCCATTCCACACTTCATAGGGATTGATATCATCTAAAAACTATGATGGAACTCTATTTACAAGATATGTAGCTATTGATACAGCCTCTACCTAAAGATAATTAGGTAGACCCTTTTCATTTAGCATAGATCTAGCTGCTTCTACTATAGCCTTATTCCTTCTTTCAGCTACTCCATTGAGTTCAGGTGTGTATCTTCTTGTTACTTCTCTTTTGATGCCTCTTTCTTGTAGGAAAGCATCAATTTCAATTGAGAATTATTTTCCGCCACCATCTGATCTGATCTCTTGAGACATTTACCTGTTTGGTTCTCTACAAGTGCAAGATACATTTTGAAACAATTGAAGACTTCATCTTTATGCGTCATAAAGTAAAGAATTGTCCACCTGCTACAATCATCAATAAAAGATACGTAATATCTTGAACCTCAAATAGAAGATTCTTTGCTTGGAACCCACACATATGTGTGTACAAGATCCAATAGCTCTTGATGGATATAGCCTTTCTTGTTGCACGGTTGTCTATGAGCTTTGACAAATTGACAAGCTCCACACTTGTATATCATATGTTGTTTTGTGACGTTGGGCAATCCAAGTACACGTTGATCCCTGCAAATTTGTTTCAAGGTTCTCTCACCAATATGAGTAAGCCTTTTATGCAATACCTCCAATTCACAGAGTGTTTGAGATGTTGAGGTCAGGCACTTGCATGTCCATGTATAGATCCATGGCAGTTCTGAATGATTCCCACTTGTCATCAGCTTTGATGCCATTGATGATTTGCCTTATGATTTGTTCTTCTTCAATTACTTATCCAATGCTTCCCAACTGATCAGAGACCTCCTTCATCTTGGTGACATAATCAGTCACACTTTGCTTGGGATTTTTCTTCAAGGTAGTGAACTCCATCCCTAGCTGGTTCTTCCTTTCTCTAGTGTTTGAAGAGAAGAAAGCAGCAAGTGCATTCGAGGTCTCTCTTGAGGTCTTGCATCCTCCTCTCTTGCTCTTCATGTGATTGTTGTCCTTTGCTTCTCATTGTTGGCATGACTTCATCTTGAGATACATATCCAAATAGATTTCTCCCTTCAGGGTAGGCCTCCATACTTAGAGACCAAGATGGATAGTTGTTTCTATCCAATTTATCAATGGTGGAAGGAAAACCATATCCCATGTTGATTTAACTATGCTCGGATACCACTGTGAGAAGAGATGGTAAATACACTCCAAACAATGTGCCTAGTGCTACCAGAACCTACTCTACACCTACCAAGATAGCTTAAAGTATAATAAGTAGACACGTTTTGCTTGTTAAGGATGCATATAAACCATCCTAGTGCTTTGGAACATCAATCTCAAATTGATTCATCAAAATAGATAACTTGACACAAAAGGGATGACTCAAAACTTGTTAGTTTTGGATGAGATGCTCTCTAGAATCTTACTCAAAGCTCATAGCCTGCTGGAAATTAACCAGAGATATTTTTCACACTTTAAATCAGATATATATTGAATTTAAAGCAAAAAATTTTATGAATTTTGATGAACCATACTGAGAGAAAAAACTTTAGCAATATAGGGGTATCATCTCAACTTTTTAGGAGTTATTCGCTTGAATACATAGGTGACTTAAAATAAATGTAGCTCATAGAATAATGAAGCAAATATGGTGAAACTTGATATAATGCAAATAGATATATAACTTTACCAATATCAATTTAAATCTCATCAAAATACTAATTTTACAAAGAGAAATGAACAATTGAAGTTGACTAAAAAATGAACATAGACATGTAGTAGTAGATGAAGAGAACTTCAAGCTCTAGCTTGAAATATCAATGTGTATTGCACATATGATACATGAATTGAATGAACATGAAGCTTGGGAAGGAGGAGCATAATTTTTTCTTCAACAATAGCTTGGTGCTTGATCAGAACTTCCTCCAAATGTAGCTTAAACTTTTCTCTATCGGGAGACTATTTTTGTGTGTATATATAGAGGGTTTTGAATTCAAAACTTGGAGGGATTATACCTAAAAATTCCCTCAAGTTATGGGAATCCCATCTTATCAATCTCTCTTATATTAGGCTTGTGATTCGTGCATAACTAATGTTGGTGAAATAGAAAACCAAACCCACATGCTTGGTTTATTGGCATAACCCATATGAGACTCTATATGATCAACCTCTTGTAAAAGTCCTTCACATTTACCCTTGTAAAATTGTTATGCAATCTTGTAGAGTTAGGAAGCTCCAAATCAAGATTCATTTGGTAGTTGATTGATGATACAATATATGCTACACTTTAAGATTCATTTTTTAGGTAGATCTTTTGAATTTGAATTCAAACATTGGCTCCAAACACAACTACAACAAGAGGATCAAAGGACCCACGAGATATTTTAACTCCATGAGATCATTGTGAAGGGGATCTATTGAGAATCAGAGCTCATCTCATAGCTCATTCACTTCTCACACATTGAGCAATATATGATTGCCAATGACATTGTATTTGTATAGGATTTAATACATATATTATCATTACATTCTCATTTCACTTCTCTGCTATGGAGTTTACAATTCTAAAGAAGCAACCAAAGCAAGGAGTGGCTGATTATGTAACCAAGGTGAAAGATGTGGCTGACCAGCTTGTAAGCATTGGAGAAGAGATAGAAGAAGAACACATAGTAAGGTAGATCATTAATGGCATCAAAGTTGATGATAAGTGGGAGTCATTCACAACAGCAATGGACCTCTACATGGACATGCAAATACCTGACCTCAACACCGTCATGGGGCAACTCTTCACCCAGGAGAAAAATCTCAACAAGAGTGGTGAAAATTCTAGAGGTAATCAATCTTCTACCCTTTATATAGATAAGAATAAAAGTAAAGATAAAGGTAAACTCACGATGAGTGAAGATAAGGTTAGTACCTCTCAAGCTAACTACATAGGTAGAGGAAGAGGTGCTAGAGGAAGGGGCAGAGGAGGAAAGCCAAGCACGGGGAGATCCTACAACAATCCACCTTGCAACATTTGTGTTCTTACCAATCACCATAGAAGAATGCTTCAAGAAAACAAGGAATCAAAGGGGAAAAGGCTTCCATACAGGTAGCTATGGACAATCCAGAGGCAAATACAACAATGGAGGAAGCAACTATAATCACAACTACAATCAAGGATACAACAACAACAATTATGAAGGAATTTTTAGAGGAAGAAGAGATTATAGCAATTATATGGCGGACCGAGAAGATTCTCTACACATCATGAATATGGCATCCAAGAAAGGTAAAGATTATGAGCATATTTTCTATATTTATTCAGCTTGTTCCAACCATGTGGCTGAGAATGTAGCTTTATTATCTGATCTTGAAGAGCCCAAAGGAAACCATGAAGTACAGACAGATGATGACACTAAACACTCAGTGAAGCAAATTGGAAATGTTAAGACATCTGATGGTAACATGAACCTCTTGAGTAAAGTTTTGTATGTGTCAACTATAACCAACAATCTAATTAGTGTTGGATAGATTGTTGAGAAAGGCTTACAGGTCACATCCACTAAGAATGGAGCATATGTGGAACACCCTCAAGAAGGCCTCAAAAGGATTTCTAAAGGTGAGAAATCTGGTAGATTATTTATGTTTGAGATTGAAGACACCAAGAACATAGCACTATTCAATTATAAAGATCAAACCCTATCTGAGCTAGAGATATGGCACAAAAAGCTAGGACACATAAGAGAATGAACACTAAATCAAATATGAAGGGATTAGAGTGTGCTTAGCATTCCCAATGTGAGCAAGAAACACATGATATACAAATGTGGAGCATGTCAATTTGGTAAAGCTCCGAGGAAATTATTCAACAGAAAGGGGTACATGCATAAAGACTACTTGGAGCTTGTACACACTGATGTGTGGGGCCCTAGAAAAGATCCATCAATCTCAAGTTCAAGGTACTATGTTTCATTTATAGATGATTACAGTAGATGGACAATCCTTTATTTCATGAAGCATAAGGATGAAGTATTTACATGCTTCCAAAAGTATTTGGCACTAGTTGAGAACCAAACAGGTAGAAGTTTGAAGAGGATCAGATCTGATGGAGGTGGTGAGAACGTTTCACATGAATTTGACTCATTTTTGTAGTACAAAGGCACAAAGAGGGAAGTAACAACAAGATATACTCTTGAATTCAATGGAGTAGAAAAATGAAGGAACAAGTTAATAGTTGAAGTTGCTAAGTCAATGTTAAATGAGAAGAAGCTACCTAATTACCTATGGGCAGAGGCAGTTTCCACAGCCATTTACTTGGTTAATAGGCTCCCATCCAAATCCTTGGATGGAATGACACACTATGAAGCATGGAATGGCAGGAGACCCTCTTTAGGCCATTACAATATATTTGGATGCATTGTTTATGCACACATTCCCTCAGAGATTAGAGGGAAGCTTGACCCTAAAGCTGAAAAATGTATATTCATTGGGTATGATCAAAACCAAAAGGGCTATAGGCTATACAATCCCACTAACAAAGCATTTATAGTTAGTAGGGATGTAGTTTTGATGAAAATAATTCATGGTTTGAAGATGATTGCAAGAAGATTAGGTCACCTTATAATTTGGAAAATGACTTTCCAACTCTCATTCAAGAAGCTCAACGATTACAAGAAGATATCAATTCAGAGGATGAAGAGAAAATTGACTTCAAGGTTTGGAAGTCAAGACGCAAGACCAAACTCAAGCAATTAGAAGACATAAGAGAGTCCTCCAATCAAGCACTTAGGAGATCTCAAAGGGATAGTAAAAGGCCTATAAGATATGTCTATGATACATCATTAGTCACCAAACATTCTATGTATATCACTAAAGACTCTATGACAGAAGAACCTTCTTTATTTGAAGAAGCTACTAAGAGGAAAGAATGGAGAGAAGCCATGCAGCAAGAAGTAAAAGCACTTCATGAAAACCATACTTGGGATTTGGTTCCTAAGAAGCCAAGCATGAAGGTAACAGGATCTAGGTGGATATATAAAATCAAAAAGAACTCAGATGGTTTTATAAACAGGTACAAGGAAAGGCTAGTGGAAAACGGGTTTGATCAAATCCATGGAGTGGACTATGAAGAAACCTTACAATTAGGGCTTTGGTAAGCATTGTTGTCTCTAAGAAGTGGAATCTATATCAGTTAGATGTCAAGAATGCATTCATAAATGGATGGATATCAGAAGAAGTGTGTATGGCACAACCACCAAGATTTGAAGATAAAGATAAATCAAGTTTTGTATGCAAGCTAATGAAGGCACTCTATGGCCTAAAGCAAGATCCTATAGCTTGGAACCATAGGCTTGTTATTTATTTGCAGGATCAAAGTCTTGTGGCTAGCAAGGCAGACTCTTCTTTATTTATAAAGAAGAACATCTCAGAAGTTTTCTACTTATGTGTCTATGTGGATGACATTATCATTACAGGGAATGATGCTAATGGTATCAAGCAGGTTAAAGATCAACTAATGGAAGAATTTAAAATCAGTGATCTTGGTTTATTAATATAATTTCTTCGCTTAGAGTTTGTGGACAGAGATTCTCGTATATTTATTACTCATAGAAAGTACATACATGATATGTTGGTAAAGTTCAAGATGCAGAATACCAAAATTGTAGGTACACCCATGGAACTCAACAATAAGCTTAGTTCTCATGAAGAAGAACTTCTTGAGGATGTTAGAGGTTAGAAAAAGCTTGTAGGAAGCCTCAACTATGCTACCCTAACAAGAGTAGACATTGCTTATGGAGTAAGCACATTGAGTTAGTTTATGCATGCACCAAGGAAGCCTCACATGGAAGATGCCAAAAGGGTTCTTGACTATCTAAAGGGCACCATGAAGGTTTGTTTTATCCATTCACGTCTGACTTAAACATAAAGATGTGTTCTCATGTAGATTGGACTGGCTTCAAAGATGATAGGAGGAGCACTTCAGGGTACCTATCTTTTGCAGGTTCAAAGCTTATATCATGGTCATCTAAGAAGCAACCAACTATGGCCTTATCATCTACTCAAGAAGTTATGTGGCTCAAACAACTCTATGTAGATTTGGGGTTACACTCTTACACTCTTAATAATCTTTGTAGACAACACTGGTTCACTTAAAAACCAAGCCCATATACTTGGTTTATTGGCATAGCCCATATGAGACTCTATATGATCAACCTCTTGTAAAAGTCCTTCACATTTACCCTTGTAAAAGTGTGCTACAACCACGTGGAGTTAGGAAGCTCCAAATCACGCTTCATTTGGTAGTTGATTGATGAGAGAATATATCCTACACTTTAGGATTCACCTTTTAGGTAGACCATTTGAATTTGAATTCAAACATTGGCTCCAAACACAACTACAAAAAGAGGATCAAAGGACCCACGGGATATCTCGACTCCATGAGATCATTGTGAAGGGGATCTATTGTGAATGAGAGATGATCTCATAGCTCATTCACCTCTCACACATTGCACAATATATGATTTCCAATGACATTGTATTTGTATAGGATTTAATACATATATTATCATTACATTCTCATTTCACTTCTCTACTATGACTACATTAGAACAGTGACTTCGTATGTGCTTGTTCTCAGTGTATGATTGATCATTTGTCATGATTTAAAGCATGATAGATTCAGCATACTATCTAGTATATGACTACAAAGTATCATTATCATTGTCTCTCTGGATCGTGAGATATTAACACATCTATACTCTCTGGTCTGTTGATTGATGCACCTGTAATTGTCGGGAAGGTTCTATGATTTGCTAAACATCATTCCTAGTGTGTAGTCCATCATTTTTTATGATATCACTCATGATTGGTATCTATCTAAGCTATTTATATATTCACAAAAGGAATTAATCTCATTCTTGTTGTGCTTAGAGAACTGTTCAAAACATTGAACATGTGTATAGATAAGAATAGCAAGCTTTTTATCTTGGATCAATTCCTACATACCTGTTTTGATCCATTGATTAGTGGATCATGTTTCAAGAAGCATACATGATTATTTATGATCATTGGCTAGCTAAAGAGGCTCACTATACTCTCCAGCAATCATCCTTGGTAGGTGTGAAGCAGGATCAAGCAACACCACTTCATCTCTGAAGATTATGCACCATCTCTTCCAAAAACTAAGTCGTGAGATTCTCAAGTATCTTTTACTTTTAATTTAGTTACATCTCAACTTATTATAAGAGGTTTTTTCTATATCTTCTCTCATTAAGAGTATAAATAATCAATTCTTTTACAAATATAAGTGATCAAGCACTAGGCTTGGATGAATACACACCAACACATATGGATGCTCATACCTATGTGAAGCAATGTGATGCATGTCAAAGAAATCAATATCCAATATGCAAGGATGAGATGTCACTAAGGCCCATGATGGGAGGAAGGGCATTCTCTAAGTGGGAAATAGACTTTTTGGGTCATATCAATCCCCCAGCAAACAATTCACATGTAGATTATATCATTGTGGTAGTAAACTATCTAACTAGTATCATATGGCTATGTGCCACACCAAGAGTAATCCCTCTAATCGCATCATTGATAGATGTCCTTTTATAGCATTAGAATTAGGACAAGGCATGACTGTTATGACAATCAAGGCTTTGATTGATTCGAGAGCAGCTACTAGTACTATAAGATATTCTTGATATCATGACATGGACTTGTCCATTAATCCTATTGAAGCTTATCTTCTAGGATTAGAAGTAGTGGAAACCCCTTGCATGGGTGAGGTGGAGCTTTCCACCTCCATTCAAGATGTCCATATGAAAATCAAAGTGCTAGTTTGCCATGATGAAGACCTTACTGAATCTTTCATCCTTGGTCAAAACTTAATTTATGATCATGTAGTCAACTTAAACCTAAGCTGTGGGCTTCTTCAGGTTTAGTTCAATGAACTCCATGTCACAATAGAACTAGGGAGCTTTACAATCAAGGATCTAGGCATCTTACAAACTTTTAGTCCTTCTAGGATTAATCCTGAAGGAAAAGATGTTGTTATTGTCCAAAGCTATATGGTGCAAAAGGATTTGACTATTGAAGAATGGGCAAGAGAGAGGATGCAACTCCCTTCTTTTCCAAAGACACTAGTGATTTCAGTACCTCAATCGAGGACACACAATAAGCAAGAACTTAAGAAGACTATGGAATCCTAAAGACAGGTGATATCTCGAGGCAAAACAGACCATGGAGTGAAGCAAATCTGGGTATGCAAGGGTGAGAACCCAACTGCTCCCTTGCGAGGGAAACCACTGCCTAAAAATCAAGGGATGAAATCAAATTGATCAATTGGAGTACACCAGAGATCTCATTCACAATGTGTAATCTCTATTTGGGTACCAAAACAATTGATGAACGTTGACCACAATCCTAGACACTAAGTGCCTGAGGCCTTCTTACGAGCTCAAGTAGCCACACTTGAGCTCTTGGGAATTAATCATTTCTTACTAATCCCAACCCCCCAAAAAATTGCAATACAAGCTTTTGAACACAAAGAATCATGTAAAGTCAAACCTAGCATAACTTGGAAACATGTACATAAAAGGTCCCATGACCAAGTGAATTCATCATTGAAACCCTTATATGTATTCACATGCAAAATTTATAGTCCCATATGAGAAGCCTAGAGAGTCAAGTCATGTAACAAACCACCCAAACCCCCCTTGTAACATCTTTCTACACTACTCGATGCATTCGTAGCTCATTGCATTTCCCAAATATGCATCTAGGTTACATACTAACCATATTAACTCTAACCCACATTAAGCTCACATATAACACTCAATAACTCATTACCATCACACACAAAAACATTCAAGGTTTTCATGTTGGTATTGTAAAGGGAACAAGACCTCATCAAGTTTTTGATACAATACTAATGTGATTCATCTTCTTTTAGTAGATCTACAAAACATCCACTACCTCCATGATCATGGTTGAAGTGGGCACTAGTTCCTAGGTAGGTACTAGTAACCAACCAATCAACATGGATACGTTGCCTATCTTTGAACAATGGAAGGAAAGATTGGAAACACTAGTGCACTTGTAGACCATTCCCATTCAGGATGTGTTAAAAGTTACGTGTTTTCTAGAGCAATCTCAAACATATCTTTTTCACTAAATAACTTCATTTGAAGGCTTTTGAACCTTAGAAAATTCAAAGCGCATGTTTGAAGGTACAACCTTATCCAAAAGGAGGCTTTGAACCACCAAAAGACACTGGAATGAAGAGACAAAGTCAAAAGGTAGCTAAAGAGACAAGAAGGGCATGTGAAGAGACATGGAGGACATATGAAGAGTCATGGAAGGCTCTCATGGCTATTTAATCACCATAAAATCTCATTATAAGTGTGTGTGGATGGTAACAATCCGGGTTTCTTCTTATACATGTGCTATTGAGCCACTCTCTATCATAGGAGTTCACATTCTCTTGTATATCTCTCCTACCCTTTCCAAAGGGTGCTGAATTCCTATAGCAACCTGTAAGTACTTCATTTTCTCTCTATAGAAAGCTCCATTTTCATAATTATGATTAGAAAGCTTATATAGCAAGAAATCTATATCCAAAAGGGTTTTTCCAAATTCTTCTTTTATTGTGATTTATAGATGTTTCTTTCTCTTGGTTTATCTCGAAGCCTAAAAGGAAAACTAGTTTTTCTTGTGTGACTGAGTTGACTAGTCTAAATGTGTCCAATTCTAGTGATGCATAGCTCATTGGAAATCACTTAGTGTCTAGTTTATGTAGCTAAAACGGTTCCTCAAATGAATTCGGGAATTCTAAGTATATCAGTTTTTTGTGAATAATGGTATGAGAGTAGCTAGGTCTTTGGGCAAGGTCCAAGCTTCTTGTTGTGCATTTGCAAGCTCCATCTTCAAATTTCTTATACTTATTAGGAAAATTATATAGCAAGGATTCTATATCCAAAAGGGTTTTGCCATATCCTTCTTGTACTTTAATCTTCCATCAGTGGTATCAAAGCAGCTTTAAGACATCAAGCTACATGTAAGAAGTCTTGAAGTGAAGAAAGACAATAATTTGAAGTACTTGAAGGCTACATCAAGGGGGAGCATCTAGAGGAGTGCTCACCATCAAAGGAGTAAAGATATCTACGAATTCTATAGAGGTAACACACACCTACTTTTATCATGGCTGATAATTCTGATGCTATTGAGAAGCTTGAGGAGGAGAACTACTAGCCTTGGAGGTTTAGGATGCTCAATTTCATATTAAGCAAGGATCTAGGTGGCATCATTGATGGATCAAATGTCAAGGTAGTACCATTGGATCCTACGGCACCTACTGGAGGTGAGTTGAAGGCCATGAGGGATTGGGAGATCAAAAACAGAAAGGTAATGTTCATGATCTCACATTTGTCAGTAATACCATGATTCGAGATATTTAGTCAATGGAGACAACTAAGGTGGAAATGTAGGATTACTTGGAGAGGATGTTTACAACTAACAGCAAAGCTAGGAAAGTGAAGCTGAAGAACGAGTTTAACCAGAAGACAAGTAATCTATCAATCTATGAGTACATTATGAAAGCCAAAATCATTAGGAAATTCCCTTGCATCAATAGGTGCCCAAGTGGATGATTATGACATGGTGGTTTATTGTTTGAATGGTCTCAAGGAAGATGACAAATGGAGGCTATTCACTTCTTCTTTCTATGCTAGAGAGAACATGCCTAGCCTTGATCAACTTACCACACTCATGATCAATGACTGGATGTTTCAAGGAGGAAAAAAAGGTAAAGATTCTCAATCTATGCTATATGCAAGAAATAGAGGGAAAGGTGAAGTAAAGGGATGAAGCAAACGAAGGAAAAATCATTCCAAAGACATGAATTAAGATGAAGCTAGAACATCCATTGGCAAAGAAAATGGAAAGAACCAAAGAGGTAGAGGTAGAGGTTACAACAATCAAGGCAAGAGAGGTGAGTGATAACCATGTGGAAAGAAAGGCACTTGGGCAAATGAATGCCCTTCAAAGAAGAATCAAGGTAACTATGCTTCTAATGAAGGTAATAACCATGTGTTATCCATGAACCATGCCGATAGGGATCATTTGTAGGACAAAGATGAAAAATGGTGCATAGGTAGTGGTTGTAGCAACCACATGTCATGCATGACAAGTATGTTCACTAATTTGCAGGTTCTTAAGGAAAAAGGGTTTGTTGATGTTGGTGCAATTCACAAGCCTACACATTTGTCTTGTAGTTCAAACACATATGAAGATGCATAGGAATCAAGGCTAATGGTCAATTACCATTTTATCTTTTTGTAAAAGTCATATTTGACTTGGAATCTCTGTAAACACCTACCAAGAAGAACTCATGAAAAGTTAGGAGTTGATTGATGCAATATATCCTATAATGGAGGATCAGTTTTTAGAGAGAGCCAACAATTTGAATTCAAATTCAAATTGGAAGTGAACATCTATATATACCTCTAAGAAAAAGTCGTGGGCAGAAGACTCATCAATCCCGAGCTATTGATTGTACTTTTTGAGTGTCTGTGAGGCCTACACTCTAGCCCACACCTTTGTACACCATTAGGCAATGATCTTCATGCCTATGGCATTGTACAACATTGTCCATTAGTACATATATCTACATTGTTCATCTCTGAGTTCTCTATCATAGTCTCTCTCAGTTACTCAACTTGTGGAGATCATATCTCACTCATTTCTCTACCACATTAAAATATCAATAGCTTGTTGGAACCAGCTCAAATTTTTCTACATGCTGTCAAAATTTGAAGGATTTCTATTCAGCCATTTCAGAGAAAAGTCCGTTGAGGTGATCACTAGTTGAAGTCTGCAACAGTCCTAAAATATCGGGAGTAAAGGTTTACTTGCTAAATTAATTTCTCTGACCATATTTAATCTTTTTAAGTGATTTTAGTTGAAATCATTAGCTTACTAGGCTAATTAGATACCCTTAAAAGGAATTTTATCAATTCGTACTGTGCTGGTCATACTGAGCAAAAGATGTAGCAGGTGTATGGTCAAAAATAGAAGGTTTCTTGAAGACTTGAAGTTCAAAGTTGTCTGTTTTGTTTCAATCTTTTCATACATCACTTCCAAAGTACATAGGCCATTTTATGGTGCCATTGGAAAGCTAAGAAGGTCTACTTATCAACTCTCAAGCACCAAAGGGCTGGTACAAAGCAGGATTTGGCAGTACCTACTCATCATCTTGAAGTATCCATCCATCATTCCCAACAGTGGTATCAGAGCAAAGTCAAGGTAAAATGGGAGATGGTTTTCCTTCATTTATTGATAAATTGGACAAGAACAACCATCAGGCATGGTCTCTAAGGATGAAGACATACCCGCAAGGAAGAAGTCTTTATGGGTACATCTCAACAGATGAGGAATCGCCCTCATTCAAAACCAGAGGACTACCAACAAATGAAGAACATGAGAAGCTCAACACATGGTGTTCCAAGGATGCATTAGCAAGGTCTTACTTACTCAACTTCATCTCTTATTTTCTTTTGCCACATATTAGAAACTATAAGACATCCCAAGAGACTTGGGAAACCTTGTCATCCTATTTCTCTTCCAACACAAGGGCCAAAAAAAACTAGTTGTGGATTGAATTCACAACTAAGGAAGCAACCTAAGCAGGCTATTTCAGAGTTCGTAACTAAGATTAGAGATGTCATAGGTCAGTTAGCCAGCATAGGATAAGAGATTGAAGAAGAGCAGATAGTAAGGCAAGTGATCAATGGGATTAAAGCTGATGACAAATGGGAAAGCTTCACCACTGCCATGGACCTATACATGGACATGCAAATTCTAGATCTTACCACTCTCATGGGGCAATTGTTCACTCATGAAGCCAAGCTCAACAAGAATGGAGACACATCCAAAGGTAATAGCTCTTCTGCCCTATACACTGATAAAAGTAAGTCTAAAGATAACGGCAAGAACAAGAAAGGAGAGGATGAAGGCACTACCTCCCTGATGGGGGAAGTATCTCAACCCTTAAGCAACGATGAAGCGCGAATGACCTCCACAGGTATCCTTCTTTGACCTCTGCACACCAAAAATGCTCTTACTCAGAGCTTATGCAGAGAAATCCAGTGAGCTTTTGTAGACCTGTAGTAGACACCAAGGGCTTTCCAACAAAACAAATTTCACTTGAAATGGATGCTTACACAAAGATAAACAATGTCTACAACATGAGCTAGTTGAATGCTCACAACTGCTAGTCAAGCAGAGACCTCACTTCACTCCAGCAAACTTTTCTCAGAGATTATACAGAGAATGAATCTCAAACTTGAGTCAACTTTAGAGCACTCTAATAGCTACCCAATGACACCAAAATCATAGCAAATGGATACATAGAGAAGGAGAACCAGCCCTTACAACAGAGAGCAAAATATTTCCAACAGAGCCTACACAAAGAGAGAGATATCAAACACACAACTTCACTAAAATGAATGTTGCTCCCAGCTTACTTAGAGAATGCTCCAGATAATTGGTAAGCATAAAATAGACTCTTATAGATATCCAATGAGACAAGAATTACATCAAATGGATACCATATGAGGGAGAACCAATGCTAACAACTCAGGGGTAGAGAGTTGCAACACTGCCTGCGCACACACATAGATATGCCTACTAAAAGAAAACAAACAAGCAAGCAAGGGGGTTGCTTAAGCAAGGGGCTTGCTTATCACAACTCCAGCACTTAGTGCTCATTTTACATGAGCTAAAAATCCAAGAAGATGGCCCCAAAAGAAGTCGGGATACATGCTCCTTTTATAGTGAGAGGTGTGCCCCTAAAATCTAGGAACTACCTTTTCAAATCAGCCTCCTAACTTGGAGGAATTAGTTGAGATGACTTGGGGAGTGGTTGAGTGACTTTTCTTGATGGAATCTCGTGGCTTTTGGCTTCATTTGATTGCTCCACATGTCCATAAAAGATTCCCCACGATTTTTTAGCTTGAAGCTTGACTTTTAACACTCCCCCTCAAGCTTCAATTCTTCATCCTCATCCAAGCTCCTTCATGTTGATGCATTGCTTGAATTTTGAAATCTTCATCCCATCCAAAGCCTTTGTAAACATGTCCGCAACTTGGTCCTTGGTACCAATATGATGTACTGAAACTTCCTTGGATATCACCTTTTCCCTTATGAAGTGATAGTGCACTTCAATATGCTTGGTTCTAGCATGATAGACAGGGTTCGATGCTAGATGAATGCTACTCATGTTGTCACAAAAAAATGGATATGTGTCAACCTGCAAATTAAGCTCCATAAATAACTTCTTAATCCACATTAGCTCACATGTGACTTGAGCCAAAGCTCTATACTCAGCCTCGGTGGAAGATAATGCCACCGTGGGTTGCTTCTTTGAAATCCATGAGATGATCTTGCTACCTAGCATGACTAGGTAACCACTTGTACTCCTTCTATCTTCCTTCGAACCGGCCCAATCGGCATCGGAATAAGCTTTGACCTGCATATCATCATCAAATGAGTAGAACAATCCTTCATTTATAGTGGCTTTGAGATATCGCAACATTCTTCTTGCAGCTTGCAAGTGTGTAGTCCTTGGACTATGCATAAATTGTGATAACACTCCAACTCCATATGCTATGTCGGGCCTGGTTATTGTGGCATAATTGAAAGAGCCTACAATAGATCGATACAAAGTTACATCCTCTAATGGCTCTCCATCAATGGAGCTTAGCTTTACATTAACTTCCATGGGATTTGAAATAGGCTTGCAATGTAGCATCCCAAACCTCTCAAGTAGGTCTAGAATATACTTCCTTTGTATGAGCATAATACCTTCTTCTTTGTATACAACTTCAATGCCAAGAAAATACCTAAGATCTCCAAGATCAGAGATCCTAAACTCCTTTCCAAGCTTTGCCTTGATCTCCTCAATGCCCTTTGTATCATTACCTGTAATGATAAGATCATCTACATACACACATATGTAGACCACAAGTTCTCCTCTTTGTTTGATGAAGAGAGATGGATCCGCCTTGCATTGATTGTAACCACATTTGATCAAATAGTCCAGCAATCTTTGGTTCCAAGCCCTTGGAGCTTGCTTTAGGCCATAAAGTGCCTTCTTCAACCTACAAACATGATGTGGAAACTCTTTATGAACAAAACCTAGTGGTTGCTCCATGTATACCTCTTCTTCCAAGTCTCCATTGAGAAAGGCATTCTTGATATCCAATTGGAAGAGCTTCCATCCTTTGCTAGCAGCCATTGCAATGAGTGTCCTAATGGTGCTCATCTTTGCCACGGGGCTGAATGTCTCTTCAAAGTCCACTCCATAGGTTTGTGCAAAACCCTTGGCCACCAATCTTGCTTTGAACCTAGAAATAGATCCATCTGAATTCCTCTTTACTTTATACACCCACTTATTACCTATTACCTTCATGTTCTCCTTCTTGGGCACTAGAGTCCATGTTTGATTTTCCTCAAGTGCGTCGATCTCTTCTTGCATTGCCTCTTTCCATTCGGTGTACCTGCTTGCATCTTCATAGCAATCGGGCTCATGATCTTCTACTACTTTGTTCATATATGCATAATGTGTTGCCATGTATGAATCATAAGTAAACCTTTTAGTTGGATACTTAACTCTAGAAGACTTCCTTTCTTCACCTTTTGGAGGAATAAACCTCCTTTGCCTTGGGAACTTGATCTCTTTCTTTGACGTGGCTTCTTTCTCCATCATGTGTCCTTCATC
This sequence comes from Ceratopteris richardii, assembly GCA_020310875.1. Classification (NCBI taxonomy): domain Eukaryota; kingdom Viridiplantae; phylum Streptophyta; class Polypodiopsida; order Polypodiales; family Pteridaceae; genus Ceratopteris; species Ceratopteris richardii. The sequence continues at coordinate 83,470,801 of CM035418.1, read as the reverse complement.
ATCTTCAACTTCATTACCTTCTTCATCCAACTCCACCAATGTTGCTTTGCCTTTGTTGATTGATTGTGCTTCATAGCTTGATGAAGATCTCCCCCTCCATGGTGAGTTCATGCTTGAACTATCTTCATTGATGGAACACCTTGGGCCGCTTAGCTCTAGGTCGATTTGTTCTTCATCATGTCCATGCTTTTCTTCTTCATAGTCCTGCATACAATCATACTTCTTATACCAAGGGAGTAGCTCATCAAATGCTACATCCCTTGATATCCTCAAGTCCTTTGTGTTTGGGTTGAAGCACCTGTAACCTTTATGATCATTTGAATATCCTAGAAACACACACTTTTCTGCCTTTGGTTGTAGCTTGTGCCTCAATTCACTTGGCACATGTACATAACAAGTACATCCAAATATCTTCAAGTGGGAAAGATCAGGTTTCTTACCATAATAGGCTTGATATGGTGTCAAGCCATGGATCCCTGAGGTAGGAGCCCTATTCATTAGATACACGGCGGTATTTGCTGCATCACTCCAAAACATGTTAGGTACATTCATCTCATTAAGCATTGCTCTAGCGATCTCGGCAATGTATCTATTCTTTCTCTCTGCTACTCCATTTTGTTGGGGTGTGTACCTGCATGTTACTTGCCTCTTGATGCCTTGATCCATTAAAAAATCAGAAAACTCATTTGAGAAATATTCTCCCCCTCCATCGGACCTTAGCTTCTTGATATATGTACCTGTTTCCTTCTCTACCATTGCCTTGAATGCTTTGAAACATGTAAACACATCTGATTTGTTTTTGATGAAATAAACCCAAACCATCCTTGTGCAATCATCTATAAAAGTGACAAAGTACTTGTTACCTCCAATGGATTGCTCTTTCGTTGGCCCCCACACATCTGTATGTATCAACTCCAATGGATGTTGGCTTATGTAGCCACTCTTCTTGAATGGAAGTCTCGCTTGCTTCCCTAGTTGACAAGATTCACATAAATGCTTCATACCTTGTCCTTGGAAGTTGGGAAGACCTTCAACCAGCCTCTTGAATTGCATTTCCTTCATTCTTTGTATGTTGATGTGACCTATCCTCTTGTGCCACAAGTCCAACTCCGAAATCCTCTTGTTTCCATATGTGAAGTAGACATGTTGAGTAGAATGAGAATTTACCTCCAAAGTGAAGAGTCTCCCTTGCTTCTTTCCTCTTGCTATGACCTTGTAACCTTGCTTAGGGTTCTCCACAAAGCATCCACCTTTGTTGAACCTTACTTGATAGCCTCTTTCAACCATTTGCCCAACGCACACCAAGTTCTTTGTGATGGTAGGTACATGCAAGACATCCTTGAGACATCTTCCTTCCTCCTTGTCATCCAAAGCTACATCTCCAACATGGGAGATCTCATGGGCTGTATCATCACCTGTTTCTACATGTCCTTTACCTTTGGGAACATGTAGATTAGTAAACCAAGAAGCATTGCAACTCATATGGTTGCTACATCCACTATCAATATACCAAGTGTTATCTACTTTGCTTGAATTCCCATTCATGTGCATCATCAAGAGATTGTCATTTTCTGAACTTGTAGAAGCATAATTACCTTGGCCTTTGTATGAAGAACCTTGATTATAGTTCCTTTGGTTTCCTCCTTGGTAGCAATCTCTAGCATAGTGGCCAAACTTGCCACATATGTAACATCCTTCGCCATCTTGATTCCTGTTTTGTTGATGTCGTCCTCCTCTTCCTCTTGATCTTCCTATCCCTCTTTGTGATGAGGTGCCTTGTTCATGTCCTTGATTTCTTGAGTGGCCTTGCCTTCCTCCAAACCTTCCTTTGCCCCTTCCTTGTCCTTGTCTTCCTTTGCCCCTTTGATTACCTGCATAGAAAACTTGTGCATCTTTGCTTTTAGTTGAACTTCCACCTATGTTCATTTCTTCGGTGACCATGAGAGCAACCAATTGCTCAAAATCGGGAAGATTATCCCTTACATAAACTGAAGTGGTAAAGGGTTTCCACTTCTCATCATCTCTCAAACCATTGAGAGTATAAGCCACAAGATCGTCATCGTCTACGTGGCTTCCAATGGATCCAATGCATCTGATAACTCCTTGACCTTAAGTATGTAGTCATTTATGCTACTCCCTGAGCTCTTCCTAAGGTTGTTGAGCTCATTCTTGAGTTGGATCTTCCTTGCTTTGGTGCTTGTTGAATAAAGCCTTTCAAGTGTCTCCCATACCTTCATGCTTGAATCCAGGTCTTGGATATGGCCGATCATGCTATTGCTAATGTGTTGGGAAAGAATAAAGATAACCCTCTTGTCTCTTTCATTCCATTCCCTAAAGGCCCTTCTCTGGTCATTGGTTGGATTCTCATCCAACCTAGGTCTTGGTTCACTTCCACTAATCAACCCCCAAAGGCCCTTGCCCATAAGATAGTTGGAGACCCTAAATCTCCATGGTTGATAGTTACCTTTGTCTAGCTTTTCAATTTGAGTGTTGAAGTCTCCCATATCTAGTCTTTGATACTTGACCTAGCCCTTGGCTAATGCTCCAATGTGTGTAAAATGAAAATGAGGCTCTGAGGTTACCTCAATCCAAAGCTTTCCTTAGATGGACACCTTGTGCTCTTGCAAATTTGAGTAGAATAGCTCCCCCTTGATGTGAGCTACCTCCAAGAAGCTTTTGTTGATGCAACTCTTCAACCACCAACTCCAAGAGGTCTTCTTGCTTGTATGTGATACCTCCAAGATACCCAAATGCTCTGATACCACTGATGGGGGAAGTATCTCAACCCCTAAGCAACGATGAAGCGCGAATGACCTCCACAGGTATCCTTCTTTGACCTCTGCACACCAAAAATGCTCTTACTCAGAGCTTATGCAGAGAACTCCCGTGAGCTTTTGTACACCTGTAGTAGACACCAAGGGCTTTCCAACAAAACAAATTTCACTTGAAATGGATGCTTACACAAAGAGAAACAATGTCTACAACATGAGCTAGTTGAATGCTCACAACTGCTAGTCAAGCAGAGACCTCACTTCACTCCAGCAAACTTTTCTCAGAGATTATACAGAGAATGAATCTCAAACTTGAGTCAACTTTAGAGCACTCTAATAGCTACCCAATGACACCAAAATCATAGCAAATGGATACATAGAGAAGGAGAACCAGCCCTTACAACAGAGAGCAAAATATTTCCAACAGAGCCTACACAAAGAGAGAGATATCAATCACACAACTTCACTAAAATGAATGTTGCTCCCAGCTTACTCAGAGAATGCTCCAGAGAATTGGTAAGCATAAAATAGACTCTTATGGCTATCCAATGAGACAAGAATTACATCAAATGGATACCATATGAGGGAGAACCAATGCTAACAACTCAGGGGTAGAGAGTTGCAACACTGCCTGCGCACACACATAGATATGCCTACTAAAAGAAAACAAACAAGCAAGCAAGGGGCTTGCTTATCACAACTCCAGCACTTATTGCTCACTTTACATGAGCTAAAAATCCAAGAAGATGGCCCCAAAAGAAGTCGGGATACATGCTCCTTTTATAGTGAGAGGTGTGCCCCTAAAATCTAGGAACTACCTTTCCAAATCAGCCTCCTAACTTGGAGGAATTAGTTGAGATGACTTGGGGAGTGGTTGAGTGACTTTTCTTGATGGAATCTCGTGGCTTTTGGCTTCCTTTGATTGCTCCACATGTCCATAAAATATTCCCCAGGATTTTTTAGCTTGAAGCTTGACTTTTAACACTCCCAAGCCAACTATGCAGGGAGAGGTAGATCATCAAGAGGAAGGGGCAGAGGAGGTAAGCGGGAGATCCTATAACTCCTCACCATGCAACATTTGTGGTTTATCAAATCATACTACATGAGTGTTTCAGGAACTACAAGAATCAAAGAGGAAGAGGATATCAAAGAGGTGGATACTCAAAATCAAGAGGCAGATTCAACCATTATCAAGGGTACAACAACAACTACAATGGCAACTACCAAGGAGGATTCAAATCCAGAAAGGATTACAACAACTACACAGAAGAGCAAGATGATTCTCTTCTGATTATGAACATGACTTCAAAACCAGGTACAAATGATGACCATCTCTTCTACATTGGCTCAGGATGCTCAAATCATGTGGCTAGAAATGTAGCTCTACTCTCTGACCTTGAAGAACCAAGAGGTAAGCATCAAGTACAAATAGGTGATGACACCAAGCACTCAGTGGTTAAAGTTGGAAACGTTAAGACTTGTGATGGAAATCAAAACTTGTTGAGTAGGGTACTATATGTACCAACCATTACCAAAACTTTGATAAGTGTTGGACAGATTGTGGAAAACAGTTTGCAGGTTAGATTCAACCAATTTGGAGCATTTGTGGAGGATCCCAAGCATGGGTTCAAGAGAGTTGCTAAAGGAGAAAAGATAGGTAGACTTTTTACTTTTGAGCTAGAAGGTACAAAGAATATTGCACTCTACAATTATAAAGATCAAACACTTTCAAAAATTGAGATTTGGCATAAGAAATTAGGGCATGTAGGAGAAAGAACTTTGAAACAAATATGCAGGGATCAGTGTGTACTTGGAATACCTAATGTTTCCAAACAACACATGATTTATAAATGTGGTGCTTATCAGTTTGGGAAGTCTTACAGGTTACCCTTCTCAAGTCTGAGTTCTCTATCATAGTCTCTGTTAGTCAGTCAACTTGTGGAGATCATATCTCACTCATTTCTCCACCAAATTAAAAGATCTATAGCTTCTTGGAACCAGTGCAAAGTTATCTACATGCTATCAAAATTTGAAGGATTTCTATTAAGCCATTTCAGAAAAAAGTCCATCGAGGTGATCACTGGTCGAAGTCTTCAACAATTCTAAAATATCGTGGGTAAAGGTTTAGCTGCTAAATTACCTTCTCTAAGCATAGTTAATATTTTTAAGTGATTTCACTTGAAATCATTAGCTCACTAAGCTAATTAGATACCCCTAAAAGGAAGTTTATCAATTCCTACTGTGCTGGTCATACTGAGCAAAAGATGTAGCAGGTGTATGGTCAAAAATAGAAGGTTTTCTTGAAGACTTGAAGTTCAAAGTTTTCTGTTTTGTTTCAATCTTTTCATACATCACTTCCAAAGTACATAGGCCATTTTATGGTATCATTGGAAAGCGAAGAAGGTCTACTTATCAACTCTGAAGCATCAAAGGGCTGGTACAAAGCAGGATTTGGTAGTACCTACTCATCATCTTGAAGTATCCATCCATCATTCCCAATAGTTGAGAAAAGTGATAATACCAAGCATGTCATTAGACATATTGGAGACATCATATTTCAAAATGGCAACAAGAGCACTACACTTAAAGAGGTATTGCATGTTCCCACTATACTAAGATTCATTGCGTGTTCCCACTTTACTAAGAATCTGATTTTAGTTGGTCAGATCATAGAGAAGGTTACCAGGTCAAATTCAATGACAAATGATTCTTCATAGAAGATCCAAATAATGGCTTCAAGCTCATTGCCAAAGGTGAAAGGCAAGGGAGGATGTTCAAACTTGGAATCAAGGCAGATTCTAGTAAGTATATGTTCATTGCATGTGGGTCATCTAAAATTGCAGCTCTTGATCTATGGCACAAAAGAATTGGCCATCTTACTGTTGAGAAGCTCAAGATGTGCAGAAGGATGAAGTTGTTAGAGGACTTTCAAGCTTCACCACACATAACTTGCATGAGGTATGTGAAGCATGTCAATTTGGGAAGCAGATTAGGAGGCCTTTCAAGCCATCTAGTTATGTGGATCCTAGGGTTTTGGATTTGGTCCACATAGATGTATGGGGACCTTCAAGAGAGTGACATGTAGGTTATAGGTACTTTGTAACCTTTATTAATGATTGCTCTAGAAAGATTTGGTTGTTTTCATCAAACACAAGAGTGACTTGTTTGATACATTCAAAAGGTTCAAGGCACAAGTTGAGAATGAAATAGGCCACATGATCAAAACTCTAAGATCAGATGTTTGAGGAGAGTACTTCTCCAATGATTTTACCAAGTTCTTGTATGATGAAGGGATAAAGAGGCAATATACATGCAGGTATACCCCTCAACAGAATGGTGCTTGTGAAAGAAGAAATAGATAGATTGTAAAGGTAGCTAGATGCATGTTAAATGAAATGAATGTTCCATTTACATATTGGGTTTCTACAACAGATATAGATTCTTACTTGATGAATAGGATGACCACATCAAGAGTTCATGATGCTACTCCAGATGAGTTTTATTACCAAAGGAATCCTGACTTGTCGCATCCAAGGATTTTTGTATGTATATGCACCTCAAGGGGTGAGGGAAGGTAAGATGGATGCTAGGGCAGAAAAGTGCATCTTTATAGGTTACTCTACAGAAGAAAAGGGGTATCGATGTTACAATCCCATCACAAAGCAGCTTAGATTATCAACGGAATTGGTTAGAACAAGTTTGAGTAGCCCCTCCACTTCAAATCATCACGGAGTCCTTAATCACTCAAGGAAAAAAAGAACCAAGGTGAACCAAGCTCAGCATGCAGCCACAACCAATATGATAAGGGTAATGTGGTAAGGGACTTCCATTCTAGTGAGGATCAAGATGATTTGGAAGAGGTAGTGACTCCTAATGTGAAACAAAGAGGGACTTGAAGAAGTATTCTACCACAGATAATGAGAGGAGGTCAAAGAGGGTTAAACATCCTATTCAAATGCTAACATATGATAGTTTCCTTGCTAGGCATTATGATTTTATGTCTCAGGTTGTGAAGGAAAAAGGACCGTGCATATATGAAGAAGCTTGTCAAGACAACGTATGGATAAATGCTATGAGAGAAGAGATGGATGCTCTTTATGAAAATCACACATGGGAGCTTGTAGCTAGGCAAGATGACATGAAAGTGGTAAAAAATAGGTGGGTCTACAAGATCAAAAGGAGCTATGATGGATCCATAGCCAGATATAAAGCTAAACTTGTAGCTAAGGGTTTTACCCAAACACATGGAATAGATTATGAAGAGACATTTGGTCCTATTGCAAAAATGAGTATAGTTAGGACATTGATTGCCATTGGAGCTTCTAAAAGGTCAAATTTTTCTATTTAGACATTAAGAATGCTTTTCTAAATGGTGATCTTGAAGAGACTATTTATATGCAATAACCCATGGGATATGTTAAATGTTACACAGTTACGCTGTTTTAATAACTAGCCGAAATCGTACCGAGCAAGTATTAACATAAAATAGAGGTTCACCGTAAACTATATTAACTTTCAATTACCGAAAGGCGTTGTCGGATCAAGTGGGTTCTTGGGAGTGGTAGGGGTCTGTTAGACAGAGGCCGTGTACTATTTTCCCAAATCCTTACATAACCACAAATACTCTTATCGCGTCTTAGCTCATATACTTAGTTTTAACTGACCAGTAACTGTTTCTGCGTATTAGGACGCCGAACTTACAGACTAATCTACTATGGTAACTGAGCAGCAGTCTGGTTCTGACTTGCAGACTAATAGAGTTACTCAACTTACTAAACTTATGCGAATCACTACACACTTCTTCAGAACAGACATGTATACCAGATAGTAATCAGGCATACGACCATACCAGAGGGTGTACAGGCTTACCGTATGCCGAACTCAATCAACCGTCATACTAATCACAGTTTAACTCATCACCAAGCTTATCAGTGCTCCAACTCGCAGTTCATACTATTATCGATATTAGTCCTTCCCTGTGAACGGAATCAACAGTGAATACAGAACACAACTGTCAACAACAGATTCACACTCGATACTACACGTTCATTATTCTGCACTACAGTAGGAATAGACGAACAGACTGAACAGAACAATATAGGAATATGATTCAATATCTTGATGACACCACACCACTCAGACAGTACTCAAACAACTTCTGAGACAAAAAACGGGTCTCGATCACTCTTTTTCCATTACTTTAAAAAGACGTTTACAGAATGCACGTACCAATTTTTCGCGCGTAATTCAAGGGACTCCGTTACATCCGGCATACATTTGTCCTACTCTGGCGGCCGTCTAACACTGGCATGCACGGTGGACTCGAACCCGCAAGTGATTTTTATTACAGAATTCATTGTTCCTCTACGATTCCTTCTAGATACATATTTCTTGCTAGTCTAAATGTGCGGGCTATTTTTTTCTTAAGTGTTTCTAATAATTGTTTAAGGGTATCAGGTTCTAAAATCTGCGCATCTACTCTAACGGAACTAAGTGCGATGGCTTCAGTAAGAAAAATTTCGGCCTGTGTTTGCAAAAAGGCCTCCTGTAAATAAAAATCGTTTGATAATGCCGCGTCTCTTGCTGTCTTCATGTCCGTTACTTGTTTCTGCATCTCGTTGATTCTGACTTTCTGGTTGCGTACCTGATTATCTAATCTTCCGAACTGTTGGTTCTGGAACTCTATGGTTTGGTAGTAAGCATCCCGTTCTCTGCGGGCATTTGCTAAATCCTTCTGATATTTAGATTCTCTGTTTAGTTGATGTTTCAGCATGTTGTTGACATCTCTAAGGATTCTTTTGCTCTTTGTAACTCATCTACTGCCTGCTTTGCTTCTCTTTGCTGCTCTTGATATTTCTGTATTGTGTCCTGCAACTGGACTCTTGTTTCTTCCAGTAGGTTTCCTAGTGCTATTCTTGTATCTTCGGTATCTTTGAGTGTTTGTTTTAACTGTATTATTTCCGCGTCGACAGCTATCAGCATTTCTTCTTTTGCAGCCATTGCCTTATCTCTCTGGCTTGAGCTCTCTTCTTGTACTTGAAGTGTAGCCTGTAGCTGCTTGATCTGTTGTAGTGCATGATTTTCTGCTCTTGCTTCTTGTAATTCTTCCTGAAGAGGGGTGATATCCGCCTCCATTATTTCCAATTTCCTTTGGAATTCTTCTCGGGCACTATCTGTGGCGTGCTTCAGGTGTTGCGGCAGTTGTTGGGATAGATTAATTAAAAGGCGACCCATATTTTCTAGTTCCGAAAAAATTGGTGGCAGGGGAGGACGAGGTTGTGACGAGGTTCCGGCGAGGAGTTGTTGTGAGTTTGGAGGTGAAAAGTTAAGGGAGGATGTAGAGGCTTCAGAAGTTCCGGTGTGGTGACTAGGCTTGATGGGGCTGCGGTATGGTTCTGGTGGGGAGATGGGGTTAGTAGGTAGGGTTTTGGGGAGAGCAGAGTCAGTAGTTACCTCGTTTATTTGTTTCGTTTCTGCATTGTGTGCTTCTGTAGATTCCACGGCCTTCAGTAGCTTGTCTAGTGCATCTTGATTGGATTGCTGCTCATTTTCCTGTTGTTCTGATTCTTTTTCGGTCGAAATTATTTCCGTTTCTACTTGATCTTGTTGTTCTTGTTGCTCAATCGACGATTCATTATGCATTAAGGTGGCAGAATCATGAAACGTCTCTTCTTCTTGCTTCTCGTCTTCTTTATCATCATCTTTATCCTTTCTTGCTGAACCTTGTGCTTCACTTTCTGAGGAGCTAATCCTGATACGTTTTCTACGGAACAACTGATTGAGCTCTTCTTCATCTTCTTCTTCCTCATCTTCTAGTAGTTGAACTGACTCTTCGTGCCTTAAAACTAGTCCTCGTGGTGGTGGTTGAGCGGCGAGTATGGTTAGGAAGAGAAAAGAAAGGATGTGGGGAAGTCTGGATCGAGGGGTGGTTCCTTTGTTGATTTGTTTCACTATGGCGACACACTCCTTATGGATTCGGTGGAAGAAAAATGAGGCGAAATTAACGGGTTCTCGTGCGGCAAGGTCGATGGCGGAATAGAATGGTCGGGAGATATCGTATGTGCATTTTTGGAGGTTAAGGATTGCGACTAAGAACTGTAATGCAGTTCTTTCAGGTTCGGGGCGGCAAAGAATGGCGTATTCATTTGATGAATGGCGCGGGAAGAGTTCGGTCATGCGGGCTACGGGGATACTGGGGCCATTCTCGCGGCCTTGTGGAGTGAGGCGGAAGGCTTCGGCGAAGGCCTGGAAGGTTATTACGGTTCTAGATGGTAGGAAAGGGAAGAGCCATTATCGTTCAGTGATGGGAGATTGGGCAATGGCTGGGATAATTTGTGCGAAGAAGGGATGGGCTCCCACTGAGTGCCAAGGCAGCTCATCAAAGTTAGCCAGCCCTTGGATACGCAGGTATTCTCCTACCTCGGTAGGGATACCATCACAAACATGTAGTTCGCCAATGCTTCCATTGCGCACGCGAACACGAATACACAGAAAACACAATCACAATCACAAGAGCACAATAGCGTTTTTTTTGGCGTAACCGAAGAGCTTAAGTACCAATATTACGGTGGGGGGTAGGGATTGATGGTTATCATTGTGCAGTGCTGGAATGATATTGTTTTTAATTTGGCGTGCATGCTTGAGTAAATGGTAAGGAGGGCGGCTTATGACAAAACACGGCTATTTAAGAAAAGAAAAGAAAGAACATAATGAAAAGTAAAACCAAAAAAATGCGATCCACCACCGAATGATTTAATGCGGATTAATAGCGCTTTGATACGGCCGCAGCTTCGAGCCGTTGATTGCTTTTGGAAGTGGATTTCCGGTCAACGTAGTCAACCAAAAAGTTGCTGGCCCGATTTGCTCTGAGATTTTGTAAGGGCCGGACCACCGTAATTTGAATTTGCCTGCAGATCTGTTGGACTTTGCATTATAGAAAAGTACAAGCTGTCCGACCGAAAACACTGGAGTTTTCAGGTTTCGATCGTGCGTTCTTGCCTGTCTTAATTGAACTTCGTGCATGGTTAAAAAATTGAGCCATCGGTGTTCGTCTAACTCTCTGAGTGTGTCCAACCGAAATGTCAGTGAGTCTTCCGGTAGCAGTTTCTGGGTAATGGCTACTCGTAAACTTGGTATAACCATCTCCATTGGTGCTATTGCTTCTAAGCCATAAGCTAATTTGAAAGGTGTCAATCCTGTTGTTACCTTGTAGGTAGTCCGGTATGCCCATAATACTGCAGGTAGTAGTTGATCCCATCTTTCCGGTGATTCCATGATTAATTTTCGAAGGATATTCAGCAGAGATTTCTTTGTACTTTCGGCCAATCCATTGGCACGAGGCTAAATTTATGTGTAACTTGGAACGACTGTGTAAGTGCCTTCATTAAATTGTTTAGAAAATGAGTGCCTAGATCTGAGACAATTTCTAGTGGTAAGCCAAAACGCGGAAAGACATCGGTTAGCAGACACTTTGGTACTGTAACTGCTGTAGCAGACCGTAAAGCCCAAGCTTCAGCCCATCTAGTTGCATAGTCTGTACAGGTCAGTATGTAACGGTTGTTACTGAAGACTGCTGGTGGTGTAATTGGACCGATAAAATCTAGACCCCACTTCTGGAAAGGTTCTATTGGTAAGATGGGTTGCAAAGGAAAAAAATGACGTTGTAATGGCTGACCCGATCTTTGACAAGTGTCACATTGTTTGACAAACTGTAATATATCTCTGTACATTGTTGGCCACCAGAGACCACTCTGTAGAATTTTCCGGTGAGTTAGATCTGCAGCAAAGTGTCCACCGGAAGGAATCGAGTGAGCCAAAGTGATAACTGAGTTAACTTCATGTGGTGGAATACATCGAAGTAGGATTCCGGTGTGATCTACATAATATAGTTCTCCAGCAATTAACCGAAATCGGCGGCTAAAAACTGCAATTTTCCTGCATACTGCTCTAGAAGTCTGAGATGGAAGGCAACCATTAGTGAGAAAGGTCAAGATCTGATCATAATATGAAAATGGGATAGGTGGGTCTACAGCATCTTCATTAATTGGTTCTGATACATAAATCGCGGGTGTCGTGTCATCTATACCCACCGGAGCTTCACCGGAATCTAAGCGGGATAAAACATCTGCTAAGGCGTGTGAACTGCCTGGCCGGTGAATGACTTCGTAATCGAATTCCTGCAAGAGTAAGACCCATCGCGCTAATCGACCACCTAGATGTTGTTGCCGAACTAAATAGATAAGTGCAGCGTGGTCTACATGAAATGTGAATTTACGGCCTAGCAAGTAATGTCTAAATTTCTTGACCGAATATACTAGCCCTAGACATTCTCTTTCTGTTATAGAGTAATTTTTCTCAGCAGGTGCTAATCTTCGACTTGCATAATACACTGGTCTAAACCATTTATCAATTTGTTGCATTAATACACTTCCAATTGCTATATCTGAAGCATCAACAAATATATGAAACGGGTGATCCCAATCCGGCGGTTGTAAAATAGGAACTTGTGTTAATAAATGCTTTAAACGATCAAATGCTATCTGACATTCCTGGCTCCATTCAAATTGTCGAGGTGTTTTGCTGATTAGCTTGTTTAGTGGTATAGCCAGATGAGCAAGCCATCGTAAGTGCCTTCCATGCCACCGTACTTGGCCCATAAAGCGCATAACTTCTTTTGGAGAAGTTGGCACCGGAGTTTCTAATACTACCGAAATCTTATCTGGATCTACTTGGATAACTTGTGCAGATACAATGTGGCCAAGTAACTTGCCACATGAGACCGCAAACACCGGTTTGTTTGGATTCAAACAGAGTCTATATTCTCTGCATTTCTGAAAGCAGCACCGTAAATGAAACAGATGTGCTATCATCTTACCAAAAATTGAAAAATCGTCGAGATATATTTGAATAAATGAAGTGAGATAAGGAGAAAATATCTCCTGCATACATCTTTGAAATGTGCTTGGTGCGTTTCTTAATCCAAACCACATTACCGTACAAGCAAAGACACCCCAATTGGTAATAAATGCAGTTTTCGGTATATCTTCTTCGGCCATTCTTACTTGGTTGTAGCCACTGTACCCATCTAGAAATGAATACATCTCATGACCTGCTACTCTATCAAGCATGGTATCCAAAAAGGGAATTGGAAAGGGATCCGGTACGGTTGCTGCATTTAATTTTCGGTAATGTACACAGATTCTCAATTGCTTGTTTTTCTTAGGCACAATCACAATCGGAGAGATCCATTCAGCATGCTCTACTGGTACGATAAATCCAACTTTCAATAATCTATGAAGTTCTGCCTTAACCTGGGATGCATAATGGGGATTCATCCGGTAGCTGGTTTGCTTTATCGGTCTTGACTCTGGCTTTAGCATGACCCTGTGTTGGTAGATACTGGGGTCCAATCCTTTCATGTCTTTGTAGTCCCATGCAAAGACATCAATGAATTCTTGGAGTAGCTGGATTAAATCTGCTCGAAATGTTTCCGGTAACTTTTGCTTTATCTTCACAGGACGTGGATGATCTTTATCTCCTAAATTGTAAGTAATCAGCTGATCTTCGGGGACATAGAACTGTTGATGTTTCTCTGTGTTGTCTGTTGGTTTAAAAAGTTGCTGCAATTCATCGTCATGTGTCGAAACAGTGTCTTCCTTCTTAGCCTCTTCTGTGACGGGTATTACTGTACAGACTGAAGCATTCCAATTATCTACAACTTGCTATAGATCAATAGTCCCTAATGAAATTAAGTGAGCGTTACTCTTCAAAAACTCTTCTTCTTCATCATCTGACAATCCATCTAGCATATGGATTGGTTCAGCAAAATACAGTCTAGCGTGTAACTCGCAAGGTTGTATAGCATCTAATTTTACCACATATCTACGATTGGCATCTTTAAACGTAAGCTCTTGTGCAGACCAGTCTTGTATTACCTTCGCATGTTTCAGCCAAGGTCGGCCAAAAAGAAGGTTGTAATCCAAAGTGGATTCTGGCAAATCTAGTATAACAAAGGTCATTTTAAAGGTCGTACCTTGCAAAGTGATGGGTACATTTTGCACAAGTCCTACAGGATGGACTCTTGATTGATCTGCCATTCTGACAAAAAATTGAACTGGTTCGATTTTGGTCCATCCTAGTCTTTTGCATAATGCCGCAGTCGCAATGTTAACACCAGAGCCTCCATCAATTAATACCTGTGTAATCTTATGATTCTTATACCATACTATAATCAAGGGAACTGAATGATCAACCGTAGAATCAGGTTCCGGTTGAACTGCTGCTGTTGCCGAAATACAAGAAGGTACCGGACTGAACTGTTGTTGGAACTATTGTCGAATTCCAGGTACTAATGCCAGTAGTTGGCCCAAAGGCAGAGTGATCGATGCCTTAGATAAGATTTCCCAAGCCTGTTGAGATTGATCGACAGGCTCTATTGATGTTGAAGTTGATGCCTCTGCTGATGCGGAGGTGTCTACGGTGGGCAATGTATCTGCTGCTGATGATGTTTCTGCTCCTAACTCCCTTTGTTGTGTTCCTTCCTTTGTTAACAAGGGTTGGGCTACCGGAATAGGCTCTGAAAAGACTGGTGGTTCTGTTGTGGTCCATTGACTAGCTTTGTTATACATTCTGTGTTGTTCACGTACCCCTGGTTCAAATATTTCTACTGCCGGTTGCAATTGTTTACCGGAACGAGTCTGGACTGCAGCAGCCTGTGTCTCTACCGGTGTGAGTTTTACCATGTTGGCCATTGGATTTTGGCGTTCCTTCTTCCTTTGATCATACTCAGCTGCATCTTTGCAAAATCTTCTAATATGTCCGAATTCGCCGCAAAAATGACAGCGTGGTGGTGGTAGATTGGGTTTTTCTGGTGGTACTCCGTTCTGCCAGCGGTTTGCATTAAAATTGTTGTTCCTCTATCCTCGATAGTTACGATATCCTTGCGGTTGATTGTTTCTCAATTGCGGAGGCACGTAGTGATTCGCTGGCTGTCCATGTTCTTGAATAACTGTATTGACCGTTGTTGTTCCCTGTATTCTGGCATTGTAAACACAGTTTCCAGTGGTGTGTCCGGCAGTGTTGCAGATAGCACAAAACGTTTGATTGAGTGCACAATTGGCACTAGTATGACCTGAATTTTTGCATATGTTGCAGTATACCTGTCTAGTCATATCTTCTGCAACATTCTTGTTTGCTTTTAACCATTCTAAATCTTCTGTAAATCCACCGACTTTGTGTTCCAGTTGCAGAGTCATTGCAATGACTGCATCGAGGGACATGGCTCCGACACATCTTATGATCATGATCTGCTTAAGTTGTGGAACCAAGCCATTGATGAACCACTGAGTGATAACATCATCTGGTAAGTTAGCATGGGCCGGTGGTAGCTGCCTTAAGTGTGTTCTGAAGAGAGTAGCATACTCCTGTACAGTTTGATTTGGTTTCTGTCTGTTATTCTGCAGATAATCATAAATTTCGGCTGGATTTTTTTTTAGCCTGAATCGTTGCAGAAAAGCATCTCGTACTGCTTCATAGGTGCCGAAATGATTAATATCATATTCTGTAAGCCATCTAGCTGCTTCATTAACAAGTGTAGATTGGAAGACAATAGCTTTGTAGGCCTGATCCGGTGGATGATTGAGTACTCCGTAGCTTATCTCGAAGGTGCGTACGTGAGCATCTGGATCATCTCCTGGAAATCCACCAAAATTAGTGTACGTCACTCCCGTTGGAGGTGGCCAGGGTGGACATAACTGTTGTTTTCCGTTCATTGTGAGCGTGTTATACTTTCCTTCTGAACTACCGGAATCTGTATCGTCGGATAACGCACTTTCCGGTGCGATTATCTTGTCTAATATGCTTCGAATCTCTGTTTCGAACAGCCTTCCTTCCTCCTTGATATCCAGTGTATGGGAACTTGCTTCCAAGGACGGCAGATGGGCTGAAGATTTAGCAGAAAATGCTAAATCGTCACCGAAAAACTGTGATTCTCTTGTGCCCGAATTTGGCGTTTTTTTGCCTTCGCCGATTTCTGTGACTAAAGTGTTTCTAATTGTAGATGAATCTGAATCTTTTCCCAAGAGTGTTAAGCTAGATTCCAAATGCGTCTTGGTAGGTTCTGGGATTACTATATCTTTGACAGACTGTGCCAAAATAGTACCGGACTCTACCAGAGGCGTAACAGGTTCTACCGGAATATGACCGGAATTAGTTTTAACGTTCTTAACTTTCTTGACAATTGGGTCAGTCCTAGTTGTACTTCTACCTCCCAAAGTTGGCTTTAGTACTCTAGACTGATGGTTCTTGGGATACGTTTCACCGGATCGAGTAACCGGCATATATCATCTTTTGTACTATTCGCGTAGTATTACTAACGGGACAGTCTGCAACAGTCTGGTCTGTTGCTACTGCCAATCGAACGATAGTCTAATTCTGACAAATGACTGGCAATTTTGATGCCACCTTCCCACAGACGGCGCCAAGTGTTAAATGTTACACAGTTACGCTGTTTTAATAACTAGCTGAAATCGTACCGAGCAAGTATTAACATAAAATAGAGGTTCACCATAAACTATATTAACTTTCAATTACCGAAAGGCGTTGTCGGATCAAGTGGGTTCTTGGGAGTGGTAGGGGTCTGTTAGACAGAGGCCCTGTACTATTTTCCCAAATCCTTACATAACCACAAATACTCTTATCGCGTCTTAGCTCAGATACTTAGTTTTAACTGACCAGTAACTGTTTCTGCGTATTAGGACGCCAAACTTACAGACTAATCTGCTATGGTAACGGAGCAGTAGTCTGGTTCTGACTTGCAGACTAATAGAGTTACTCAACTTACTAAACTTATGCGAATCACTACACACTTCTTCAGAACAGACATGTATACCAGATAGTAATCAGGCATACGACCATACCAGAGGGTGTACAGGCTTACCGTATGCCGAACTCAATCAACCGTCATACTAATCACAGTTTAACTCATCACCAAGCTTATCAGTGCTCCAACTCGCAGTTCATACTATTATCGATATTAGTCCTTCCCTGTGAACGGAATCAACAGTGAATACAGAACACAACTGTCAACAACAGATTCACACTCGATACTACACATTCATTATTCTGCACTACAGTAGGAATAGACGAACAGACTGAACAGAACAATATAGGAATATGATTCAATATCTTGATGACACCACACCACTCAGACAGTACTCAAACAACTTCTGAGACAAAAAACGGGTCTCGATCACTCTTTTTCCATTACTTTAAAAAGACGTTTACAGAATGCGCGTACCAATTTTTTGCGTGTAATTCAAGGGACTCTGTTACATCCGGCATACATTTGTCCTACTCTGGCGGCCGTCTAACAGATATGAGGACCCTAGAAACCCTAATTTCGTATGCAGACTCAAGAAAGCTTTGTATGGACTCAAGCAAGCACAAAGCCATGGAATCAAAGGCTTTTTTGGGTACCTTATTAGATGTGAATATGCAACAAGTGATGTTGATCCTGCTATTGAGCCATTGTCTATCATAGGAGTTCATAGTCTCTTGTATATCTCTCCTACCCTTTCCAAAGGGTGCTGAATTTCTATAGCAACCTCTTAGGACTTTATTTTATCTTTTTAGGGAGCTCCATTTTTAGCACTCTTATTGGAAATCTTATATAGCAAGGATTCTATACTCAAAAGGGTTTTTCTAAATTCTTCTTTTACTATGATTTATAGTTGTTTCTTTCTTTACTGTTCTAGCCCAAAACCTAAAAGGAAAGCTAGTTTGTCTTGTGTGACTAAGTTTACTGGTCTACAGATGTCCAATTCTAGTGATACATAGCTCATTGGAAATCCCTTAGTGTCTATTTGTAGCTAAACGTGTTTTGTGATTGGATTCAGGAATTCTTAGTTATATCAGTTTTTGTGAATAATGGTCTTAGAGAAACTAGGTCTTGGGCAGGTTCCAAGCTTCTTGTAGTGCATTTGGAGGAGAAATCTTCCATCAAGACCCTCCTATGGACCACACGACTAAAGTTAGTTTTCAGTCCCATTGGTTCAATGAGATGGCTAGACCCCTAGGTGACATTGCTTATATTTGGGAAGCAAAGTGTCGGTTTAACAATATTTGGGGAAAGTATGAGTTTGGCATAAGGCAAGCGTAGCTGAATATTTTAGTGAAAATATGCCCAAACCCAATTTCATGTGATGCTATTACCTCATGAACATATTGCAACATAGCAGTGAAAAAAAGGGACCCAACACCTTTTCCATCCTCTCTTTGACATGTGGCAATGAATTAAAGAAGTTCTGGCTTACCCTCAATCTGGTTTGAGAGGCCCTTGACATGAAGTGCATGCATTTCTCTACAAATAAATAGATGTTAGTGCCAAACAACATGAATAATAGGAACCTAACTAAGCTGAAGGACATGGTAACCATGACCCCAAACATAGCAGTTCCACTCAGAATCTATATGTAGCATTTCGCATTTCTCGAGCAAGATTGCACCAACCGCATAAGTGATTTTGGTTCAGTCTATAATTGGTCGAGACTAATAACATGACCATCAATCTCTTGATCTAGATCATTGACCACATCCATGTTGCTAATCAGAGATGTCCTTTGGAGTGGATGTTGTGCCCTCACATGCATCATATACCGATGTTTTGCTTATGACATCCCCATTCAATGAGTTCTATTTTGGAACAGGATACAATAGTCCAAGAGTAGAAAGGCCTCGGCACCCCCTACCAAGAGGATGAGAGGATCTATCCCATGCACACCAAAGGAGAGATACGTTGACTCTAAATATCTCACCAATAGGATAGCCTCTACTATGCACTTCTACAGAGACTACCCAAGAAAAGCATGGATGGAGCTCAACAGATGGTACCACCTATACCCATAGACTTGGAGTTTCTATGGTTGATTCATCTCAAGGACTTGGGCAATGTTGAATTTGAATAGCTCTTCAGGGATGTGGATATCATTTTAGAAGACAAGGAGGCACTTGGCGATCAGCACCACCAATAGGAATAAGAACAATAGCAAGAACAAGAAGAAGAAGATGGTGACAAAGAAGAAGAAGAAGAAGAAGAAGATGATGATGATGATGATAATTATGATGATGATGATGATGAAGGAGCCCCTGCATATATTGTAGAGCTCCATAAATTATGTGGCACAATCAAGAGTGTACAAGCTAGAGGCAAACCTTGTTGCATAGAAATTAGTTACTCATGAATCAGATATTAGAAGAAGAAGAACAAGGAGTTGAACAATAGTTCAGAGAGTTCCTCCTACTCTTAGCAAAGACTTGTGGAACTGTTGAAACCATCAATACTATGTTGCACAGACCTCATCCTCAATCCGACAAAAGACACATGAACACCAAGAAAAGGTAGGGAAAGAATATACAAATCCCTATCTCTCAATT
Source organism: Ceratopteris richardii (assembly GCA_020310875.1). Classification (NCBI taxonomy): domain Eukaryota; kingdom Viridiplantae; phylum Streptophyta; class Polypodiopsida; order Polypodiales; family Pteridaceae; genus Ceratopteris; species Ceratopteris richardii. The sequence goes on along the minus strand of CM035418.1, from coordinate 83,451,599 downwards.
TGAGGTTTCTATGACTTAGGACACAACATCGACAACTACCATTAATCTCATGGGAGAGACCTTCGTTAAAACCTTGCCGATCTCACACCCTCAAACCCCATCCCCACCCCGAACTCAAGAGACTCAAACCATAACCATAATTTTAGCAATAACCCAATCAAGGGGACCTATTTTCCACACCCCATCCCATTCACCACCTCACCAAAGAAATTGTAAGTACAACCAAAGTAACGACCATGCCCCTATCAAGTGATAGAACTAGAAGGAAGCAAAAGAGCCTTACAAGAACAATACAATGTTTTACAATTGGCCCATAATGAACTAGACTCCAAGATTTAGAATATTGACTAGGAGGTGCTAAAAGATATTGAAGACCTCTTATGTGCACAAACAGAGCATAATGCAAGACTCCAACTTAATAGGGGTTTGTTGAAAAAACATATGTCAGCTGTTGTGGAGGAGAGCAAGCACCTTCAACAACAAAATCAAGACAACATGGAGGCAACCATGGAAAGTGCACCTAGTGCATAAATAATGCCTTCCAAATTCCCAGTATTTTCATCAAAGAACATCCATATACTCCTAGAAAAAACATGCTAACTTTGTGGATTTATATGGTCAATTATAAGAAGAGAGCAACCAACTATGCAATCAGCAACTCTCTACAAGCACGAAGTTTCTAGAGGTTATTCCAATTGAAGCAGCTGCACAAGAGATTGAAGCCTTAAAAAAGCAAATTTGACGAATTACAAACGAAGCTATTGTAGTACGAGAGAACACCATCACTAGCAGAGGTTGGTGACCCAAACAAGTTAGTGGAAATCCCAATAGAAGAAACATTCAAAGATGCATATGAACCCCAACTAGTCCTAGGAGGTCTTTTCACTCAGCAAGGTCAAGAAACATATGAAGCACCCATATCCCAATGGCTTAAACATGTAGAAGAGATTGGATGTACCCATCATAATCATGTAACCATTCAAATACAATCAATGTCCAACCTTGAAGAAAATATGCTCAAGTTAGAATACTTTCAAAACTTTATCCACCCATGCCTAATCACAACCTCTGAATTGCAATATATGTCCTACTTTGTGCTATTAGCTAATTACAATGCGGAAATAAAGAGAGTAGTAGGCAAGGAGCCCACCTTTGCCACTCAATTCCAACATGGAAACATCCTAGAGAGGGCTCAATGGGGCACTATATTTCAACCAAATTGGCAAACACATTTGCTAGTAACTTATCCACAGATGATGCAAACATGGTATACTACACCACTGCATATCAAATATAATCCATGATATGTTCCAGTACCTTGAAGACACCCACGGCTAGCATTTGTAGTGAAGGTCAAGAATAGTCTCACATATTTAGATTGTCTAAATTACCCTTACTTTGCTCCACCTCATGGACCTCCTTGTTGGTGCAATTAGCAAACCTAGTTGCTTGGCCAATTTCTAAGGACTACACATTACTTCATGTACCTCACATGAAGAACCACATATGAACACTTGCTTCTCAATTTGGTTGTATTCACCTTGAACAAATGTAAAATCCAAGAGAGTACGGAATCTTGTGAAGCTTGGGAGCTGAACCCATGACTCATGTGGTAGGAAGAATCAATTCAAATCTTCCCTAAAGTGTAGGAACAGTTTTAGGTGAGGGAAAATTCAAATTCAAACTCACATGATGAGTATAAATATAGATGCTTTAGTCGTAAGGTAGAGAGAGTCATTCTGGGAGCTATTGAGTTACATAATTGAGCACACATTGGTCTCATCTCATGTATGAGTAGTCCATTACACTTCCCTTGTATCATATGTTCATTATCAGATAGATTTTGATACATTCTTTGAAGTACATCTCTGTCTACAGTTCTCTCTTGCATCTTCATCATTTTTAGTGATTTTGCAGAAATGATTTCTATGTGTGTACGAAATTATTTGCTATACTCTAAATTGGGTTATTGATATTGAAGTCTCTTATACTTGCATATCAATTTTCATCACATGTGTTTTAGGGGAATGCAAGATATGAATGAGAGAAGTTGAGTATGTCTACACATCTTCTAGATCCTCAAATATCATGATGACCTCCCTGACTTGCTAGATTCATTTCTTAGTGTATGGTGCCTCTAAATTCATGAAACAACTTGATTTAGCTAGCTATACTCTATAATTAGATGTCTACAAAAGCTCTTTAGTCAACTCATACCAAGTTGTGAGTTCTAAGCATAATACTGAGCACTTCTATTCCCAAAATAAAAGGTTTCTTCACATTCCTTGCATATGCAAGTTACCTATTTTGGTGCAAACTTTTGGGAATGAAGTTCCCACACATTAGGAGTTGCACAACTTCACAAGAGACTTGGAATGCTCTTGAAGCATTCTTCTCATCAATTACCAAGGCAAGAAAGCATCAACTATGGATGGATTTCACCACACTCAAAAAGATGCCCAAGCAAAGTGTGACTAATTTTGTCACTAATATGGACATAGCATATCAACTTGGAAGCATTGGAGAGATCAATGATGAGGAATAGATAGTGAGGCAAGTGATCAATGGAATAAAGGTGGATGATGAATGGGAAGCTTTCACCCTAGCCATGGATCTCTACATTTATATGCACGTTCTTGATTTCAACACCTTCATGGGACAATTGTTCACACATGATGCAAAGCTTATGAAGAATGGAGACAAGTGAAAAGGTAATCAATCCTTTGCTCTATATAGATTAAAAAAAGAGTAAAGATAGTAAGGGCAAAGGTAAAAAGTCTGATGATCAAAGTAGTAACTCTCAAGCAAACTTTGCAGGTAGAGATAGAGGATCTAGAGGAAGAGGTAGAGGAGGAAGACAAGGTAGGGGAAGATCTCAAAGCTCCTCGCCATGTGCCATATCTGGCTTAATTAATCACATTACTGAGAATTGTTTCAGCAATCCTAAAAATCAAAGGGGAAGAGGTTACAATAGAGGAGGCTATGGAAGCTCAAGAGGAAGATTCAACAATAACAATGTCTACAACTCATACAGCAACAATAATTATCAAGGAGGATAGGAAGGAGAGACTACAATAATTATGCAGATGATCAAACTCAAGAGGACTCATTACTTCTGATGAATGACTATGAAGCAAGGTAAAATAGTTGAACATGTATTCTATGTAGACTTAGGTTGCTCAAATCATGCAGGAGGGAATGAAGCTCTACTCTCAGACTTGGAGGACCCAAGCAATAGACATGAAGTCCAAATAGGAGATGACACAAGGCATCCAGTGGAGAAGATAGGAAATGTGAAGACTTCATATGGCAATATGAACCTATTGAGCAAGGTATTGTATCTCCCAACTATCACCAAAAACATCATAAGTCTAGGTCAGATTGTTGAAATGGGATTGCAGGTCACATTTACAAAGAATGGAGTATTTTTTGAGGATCCATACCAAGGCTTCAAGAGGATAGCAAGAGGAGAAAACTGAGGTAGACTATTTACATTTGAGCTCCAAGATACGAGAAACATTGGATTATTCAATTATGGCAGTCAAACACTATCAAAATTGGAAATTTGGCACAAACGGTTAGCTCATATAGGTGAAAGGGCTCTAAAGCAAATGAGTAGGGATCAGAGTGTGCTTGTTCTACCAAATATCTCCAAACAACACATGATTTACAAATTTAGTGCTTGTCAATTTGGAAAGTCTCTCACAAACCATCATTCACAAAAAAGGGATACATTCATGGAGATCTATTGATCATAGTAAATGCACAATAGTATACTTCATGAAATGTAAGGATGAATTATTTTCATGCTTTAAGAAATATCTTACATTAGTAGAATTTCATTGCACTTAGCAAGATTTCTACACTCATCAATAGTATGACCAGCCTTCCATCAATAGTTGCATCTCTTCTTCTTTGATTAACATGTGGTGTGTACATACAATGCATTCACACCTCCATTTGCAAATGTAAGCTCAATTTCTCCTACTCTGATGATAGGATAAGAGGCATTTTTTGCGCACACCACATCCTCCTTTGGTTGCATCTATCAAAGATGCAAAAAACCTTTTGCATGAAGTTATGTACTTTGAAGCACCACTATCAAAGGATCAAAGCCTCAACCTTCCTCTTCCACTCATTCCTCTAATGATGTTGATTTTCAAAAGAAGAAGGGACACAACATCATCAAATGCATACATATTGGGATTCCCTTTTGCAACCAAATAGAGTGTATAGTGGCAACGCTTTGAAAAGATTGTGGTAACCCTTTCAACAATGTAGAGATGAGTAATGCATCTGGAATAATCTCATCTATGTTTGCAAATTGCTCTTCAAGTCCTTGATGCATGTCACATACACATCCACATACTCATTTTCATCCATACATACATCCTCAAGTTGCTTCCTTAAGTATGCAACACATGCTTCATTACGCAGGCTAAGGCCGAACTTCCTTTATTTAAAAAAAAAATAGTGTCACATGCCTATTTTGATGTAGAACATGATCGAATGTGCATAACTATATGATGCTTCACAAAAAGCCCAATCAATTCATGAGCTTGACCATTTTCTCCATCCCATCTAAGTTGCTCCTGTGTATGTGGAGGAGAAACCACTATATGTGAAGAAGAAGCTGCTAAAATTTCAGCTCACAATCTGTCACTCTGATGGCAATTTTGACTACATGAATGGCTTCAATATGCAAACTAAAACCCAGTGCAACAATGAAAAATATTTCTTGGCTCTTAAAAATCATTATTCTATGCTCTGAAGTCAATTTGCACTGTTAAAAGTGTGCATGCATGCCACGACATGAAAAACCAAAACTTGAGAACAAGCTTAACCTGCCGTGATACCAAGGAGCATGAGAGACACACAAGAAGCACACACAAGGAGCAAAAATGTATCAAGACACATAGAGAAGATGGATGCCTAGAATAGTTCACCATATTGATGATAATCAAAACTGAAGTAAAAGCTTAATAATATCACTAAGTATAAAGTACCACCACATATGAGTGAATCATGTATGTGGTAACATGGGGAAAAAACCTCTAGACAGCACTAGAGTAAAAAGTGACCATGTATAAGGAAAGGTTCACATCAAAGCTACTCAAGGAACACATAAGTGTAAAAGCCTACATGTTGTCTACCATTCACCATTGGACTATAGGATTGAAGAACATACATGACATCACTACTAAGATGTGTATCAAGATCTCTGAGCTTGTGATGATGGTTTTCAAACCATTTCAAAGAGTAAAGGCTCCATATATATCTTGGCCTCATGCTTATGAAGTTTATCTCGATTTGGTTTATGATATGAGCATCATGCCTTTTGTAAATATTGTCTATCCATGGAATGCATGCATAAAATATTTACCCGCCTATTAGAAACAAACATTTGAAGAGTTGTTCTCCACTAGAATCTAGGAATGTCATTCAAAAATACTTTTAGCATGGCCCACCCATTTATTGCACCTCTTAATGGTAGAACGATCCCTATATGCTGAAAATTTATGTATGCGACATCCAAATGTTGGGATCAACTCATGACTGGTCTAGCACAAGGAGTCATACTCAAAGAACATGAATTTTCCACTCACATGGTCCAATATTACATTGAACACCCTCCACAACAAGCGTCTATCACAGACGGCAGATACGTGAGAGAGAGAGAGGGGTGTTAACAGTCAAGGTGGATTGAGTCATCAAGGGAGCATGAGAGCCAAAGAGAAGATCAAGGAGAAGTAAGAAAACAAGGAAAATGAAGGTGTGCCAATTAGGCCTATCAATTTTTTGAATGTAGTTTCTTCTAAAATAGTGATTTTCATCACTACACTATAAGGTAAATACGCGTTTTTCATAATTCCAACTCCATTTTTTTCAAGCCAAGGAGTCCTCAAGCTTGAGGAGCATTAGAAGAACCTATCTATTAATTTTTTGAGCTCGTTTGAGCCCTCAAAAATAGCCTAGGAACCTATTTTTTAACTAGGTTGGATAGTACATCTAAATAAGGCCAAAGCTAGTCAAAAAAACTATAAAAAGAGCAAGAAAGCTTGTTTTTGGAGAGCTAGTTGGAGAGTGGACTTACTCTTGAGCAATGTATACTTTCTTTGACCTTTATAATAGAAGATTCCATTGTTCTCTCTCTTTTTCTTGCCTTGTATGCATTTGTGTGTATGTGTGTGCATGTTAGTGTGGTTCTCACTTAGGCACTTGTGCATTTCACTTGCTCATGGTCGGTTCTTGCTCTAGATAAGGGTGTGTACCATGTTTTGGATCTTCAACTCCTTTATTGTCAATCCATGGAGATGTAAGGATAATGTGAAGATCATGAATGAGTGATGTGCATGAAGGTGAAGGTGAGAAGCACACTAGTGCACACAGAATCATGTTTGTCATCCCCGATAGAACCTTGTTGCAGGGAGCGATCAATGTAATTTTGCAAGAGGTCCTAAGTGAGGGTGTGCTTGTTAACATGAATTCCATGTGCTAGGTTGGCTTTCAGTCTATCCCATGCAATGGCTTGTGTTGTATTGTGTGTTGGATAGCAGTGGTGTGATGAGTACATGAGTTGTTCACACGTAAATATTTGAAGAAGATGTGTTGGCTTGGTTATGAACACCTCTGATTGATTCTCCCAGAAATCAGTGGTGAACATCTCTTCGAATGTTTGTTTGTAGCACGTGGGAAGGTACTTTATCTGACAGTTCCAAGTGTAGCAAGTCTTGAGAGAGGGAGTGGTACTCATATGATACTCGAGATCTAGGTTGTCATTTTTAAATATTGCCATTGAGATATGAGGTGATTTTCATGGACATCATGGTTGCTATGTCAATCATATGATTCAAAGGTGGGAACCAATCTCGGATGATTGCCATCATATACACCACTATTGGGGACCCTTGTGGTGGTGTGAAGTATAGATAATTGATCGAGTCCTAGCAATTGGGATAATTCAAAACCTTAATGGCAAAAGCTCGCCAAGATCAACATCATGGAACTAGGCCATAACAAGGATTGTAAATTATATGCATATAAGCATGTATATAGCATTTTAGGGTATTCCCACAATATGTCACACCTCCAATTTGGCTCAAAGATGGTGCCTTTGATTGCTTGTAGAGGTATGTCCTCTGCTTGGAACTACATACCATGTGTCAACTACTTCCCTATAAAACTTGATCTCTAAATTGTACTTGGCTAGATACATAAAGTATGGTTTATATTGAATCTCATTGGTTGAAATGTATCCCTTTGGTGCAAGTTCTGCAAAGTAAGGTGACTTTAGTATGTTCTCTTCAATCATGGCCATTTCTTGGAGCTTAGCTTTGTTGTGAGTGGAATGAGTTTTCCCCAATTCCCCTACTGGCTTCATCCATGTAATTCATGGTAGCTCAAAGGTTTCTTGACCTTCCTCAATGACACATTAGCCAATAGCTGCCTAGGTTTCATATTCTTCTTCAAAAGTGGGGTCAACCAAAATAGTGACTACCTCATCTGGCTCTGGTAGGTTAGGTGGCGAAGCGAGCCTCTAGAGTATAGCATGTTCTACCAATTGGTTTTGAAGTGAAGTGACTTGATCATGTAGTGTGTTCCGTTCTTCTAACACTTCAAGTGGGGTGAGTATCTACAGGTGAGTGGTTTTTGCTATTCTGCTAATCTTATCGTAGCTTTGGCATTGTGCAAGGTGGTACATTCCTCTGCGGTCTTATCATGATCCTCAAGCAATCATGAATGTTCTTCTAAAATAATCTTTATAGTATTTAAGGGGATTTCTTGGAAGTAGTTGGGACTAAGTGGTGCTCTGGGTTTATCCATGGTAGCTTCAAAATTATCCCAATTTTTATCTTGCAATGTCTGAATTTCCTCTCATGCAGCTACTAGGTGTCAATGGAGAAGTCCCATGTTGTGAGTTACTCATGCATTTCATTCAATATGCACTCGAAGTTGGTTTTCTAGTTTCATGATGGCTTCTTTGTTCCTTTATTTTAACTCTACTTCAATCGCATGACAAGTTTCTTGATCTCTGTGTAGCATGCATTGAGTGATGTGTTCTCTATGCCCAAGGAGTTGAGACTAGCCTTTAATTGAATTGTGGTCCTTTGTAACTCTTGATATCTCTGGCCTATGGAATTGAATTTTTCTAACACCTGATGCATATTGTTGAACATTTGTTATAATGTGGTGTCAATGGTGGATGAAGAGTGAGTGGAATGTGGATGCATGATTGTATGTGAGTCTGTATATGATGGAGGGGGAAGGGGGAGGGTAAGGGAGAAGTGGATGCTAATGTGAGCATAGCGGTGAGTGATTCTGAAGTGGATGGTGGGGGAGTGGGAAGTGGTGTGATAAATGTGGTGGAGGTGTCATGGTGGTGAGATATCTATGTCGTTGGACATGTTGTTTGTGGTTCCAATTGTGAAAAGTGGAGTAGGTGTAGGTGAAAGTGGAGGTGCCAAAGCACGGCTGACTACTACTAATGGTTGAGCTTGCGGGGTGGACTGAGGTAAGGGTATTTGGGATAATAATGGTTGGATAGGATGCTTGCGGAAAGGTTGGAGAAAGGATGGAAGAGATAGGGTGGTGAGTGTGGTAAAGGATGTAAATGATTGATTGGTGGACATGTAAAGGGGAGGTATGTGTGGGAATGGTTGAAATGATGGAAGATATGGGAGATGAGTTGAAGTTGGAAAAGGCATTATGGTAGGTTGGAGGGGTGGTAGACTAATGATCGGGTTGGAGAAGGTAGTGGTGGGTGTTGGAGTTACAAGGAAAGTTTTAGTTCATGGCTAGAAGTATGGGCAGGGGATTGGGGAGGGTATTGGGTTGGGGATTGTGGGGGTGTTTCAAAGGTGGTTTGAATGTCTTCGGCAAGGGGGGAACTCATGGAGATTGTGGGAATTGGTGGTTGTGGTGGGGAAGGTTGTATTGATTGGAGGGATTGGTTGGGATATATGTCCATGAAGAGTGGATTGGCAAGAGAGTTTGGGTGGAGTGGTCTTTGTCATAAAAATTTGAGGGCCTCTATAATGCACATAGCCTCGCTTAACATGTTGAAGGCGTCAATGAAGGATGCATCAAACCTTATATTCTCTATTTCTCTTTGCAACAAATCTCCATTTTGCACCTCTCTGAGTTGTCATCGGTCCAAACAGCTTGCATCGTTGTGTAAATGCTTTGCAATGCTACTATGTAAGCTAATCTATCTCAGTGGGGTTCGTCTTTAGCAATCCACAACACTCCTTATTCTTAATGTTGATGTTCTTCTTGTTGGTCTTGTGTACCTTGAGTCTCTTCTTGATCTTGTTTTAACTATGTTATCTACCTCGTCATCTTCAGTTACTATACATTTGTCATCCTCTTGTTTGGTGGTAGCATGGCCCTCATCATGATCAGTTTGGGAACTTTGGTACCTTGGTTTCTCATATTCTTGCGAGAGAAAATGGGTCTCAGAGAACAGCAATTCATTATTGAGAGGATCTTGCATCTTAAAATTGAAGGTTGTGTTGAGCTCATCTATTTCCATGTCAGAAATCGGGAAGACAAATGCTCCTTCCATATTGACATCTCTCGGTTCTACGATTTCCTATTCTATAGCCATTGGTTTCATTCCACTTGATGTTGTTGATGTTATGCTAGTGGGTTGCACTATGCTTATAGCCATTTGATCTTCAGGTGTTGGTGTGCAGGAGAGGCAAATATGAATAGGAGGTGTGATTGGATGGGATCCTGGTGGTGACAGTTAAAGAGATGGTTGCAATAATGGCAAAGTTTCCACTTGTAAACAGGGGATGGAACCACTCATACACTTTAACTAAATGGGAGGTTGAAGCATGTGTGCTCTTTTATTTGTGGATCTGATTGCTAGTAAGAGCACATTCAATTGGAATGTCATAGGCAAGGCACATATACACAATTCTTGTAATAGCACAACATCCATGAATCACTATTTTGTGGCCCACCTTTGATTTGCGAGATATAGTTGCTCCTATATCCAATGTGCTAGATTGATGGTCCAAGATAGATTATTATCCAAATACAAACTAAACCACGCATGCTTGTGAGGTTGAGTAAAGTGGACTTGGGTCGAGAATGCAAAGTTTTGGATGCATATCTATAGCAGTCTAGATAGCTCTAGTGTAATCATTGAAATTTTGGCCCATTTTAATACATCTCCATTCTTCATTGTTTTGAGGACTAAAGTCTCTTTCTCTAAGGGAACATGTTTGCAATTGATCTTGAGGGCCACCCAGATAAGCTTACGAGTGAGCTTGAACTTCTTGAAAGGTGGGTTGGTGGCCATAGAGGGTAACAGAAATGTGTCAGGAAGCTCCTACATGTCTATTGGTTGAATAGTAGTAACTAGATAAAAACATCAATAGAAATCTAGTTTTGATAATGGTGCTTCAAAGTATTCCTTGAATCCGGCCTTCTCCCATAATGTTTATATCTTTGTTATATTATTTAATGTCTCAAACCCCTAGGAAAAGAATTAGTATCTTCCCCATACATTACTACTGGGGGGCAAGAGGTCCTGCCAGTCCTTGAAACCAATGAGATTTGGCGTGAATTCAATTAGTCCTCCCTTGAGGTGGGCCTTTGATGGGCATACAACCTTGAAACTGTTGAAGGTCATGTGATGGCAATAAGGGGTAGTCTTTAGTTGGGAGGTTGCAATAGTCCATTGTGTGTTAGATAGGGTCCCACCGTAGATGATTCTCCTACTTGGATTATGATCTTGGGTGCTTTTTACAAGGATCTACTACGAAAAGAGAAGACATTAGCATGGAAATGAATGTTGACCTCAGTATAGTGAGACTACAATCCTTTTCTAATACTGAGATCCCATGTAGCGCGGTGATGTGGAGTGATATTAATGATGTCTTTGTGCCTTATGCAAGTCGTTAGACTTCCTATATGCATACTTTGAATTGTGCATGATCTTGTATGCATGGTTGGTGTCATCATGTTTGTTACAAGATGTTGGATGGGTGATATTTACAAGGTTGGTTGATTGCTTATAATAGGTGTGTCACTCTAGCACAATGGAAAGTACCAGCGTGAGGGGATCCCCCTCATAATTGTCAATCAGGGAAGACATCAGGGAGATATGATTACCATGAGCAAGTGAAGTGCCCAAGTGAGTGAGTGAGAAGCACATAATCATGCACACACATACACACCCGCATACACAAGGCAAGAACAAAGAGAGGAATAATGGAATACTCTATTAGCAAGCTCCCACAAAGTATACAATGCTCAAGAATAAGTTCACTTTCCAACTAGCTAACCCCAAAAATGAGCTTTCTAGCTTGTTTTCTAGTTTTTTACTAGCTTTGGCCTTGTCTAGACCTAGTGTTTGACCTAGTTAAAAATTAGGCTCCAAGTCTTATCTGAGGGCTTAAATGGAGTCTAAAAATCATAAAAATTGTTATGGAAATACTTCTAATAATCCTCAAATTTGAGGACTCCTCGGCTTGAACAAAATGGAGCTAAAAATATGAAATGATATTTACAATTTTTTTTATGATCAAAATCATTGTTTTTATAGGGGTTTCTTCTGAAAATTTGACATATACTTCTTGGAGATCCATACATGCTCCATCTTCTTATGTTTCCACTTCTTTGACGCATTCACATGCCTCTTGCTTGACCTTGAGTGCCAACACTCCCCCCCTCTCGAGTCTGTCATCCTTGACAAACCCTTGTTGGAGTGGGTGTTTGTTGAAGCTCAAAGTCAAGGACAAAGCATGGAAGCACATCAAAAGGTGGACACACAAGGAAAGGGAGCAAGTAGGGAGCTCCAAGAAGTGTATGTCAAATTTTCAGAAGAATCCCCTACAAAAATAGTGATTTCCATCACTAAAAACCATTGTAAATACCATTATCTATTTTTAGTAACTCCATTTTGTTCAAGCCGAGGAGGCCTCGAGCTTGAGGAGTATTAGAAGTACCATCGTACCAATTTTCATAATTTTTAGACCTCGTTTGAGCCCTCAAATAAGCCCTGGAACCTAATTTTTAACTAGGCCGGACACTAGGTTTGGACAGGGCCAAAACCAGTCAAAAAACTATAAAAAGAGCTAGAGAGCTCATTTTTGGGGTTAGCTTGTTAGACTTTTGTAAGAGAACTCTTTTGCACTCTAAGCTTTCCATTGTTCCTCTCTTTGATCTTACTTTGTGCGCGTGTGTGTGTATGTGTGTGCATGTTTGTGTGCTTTCACTCACGCACTTGTGCCTTCACTTGCTCGTGGTCATCATACCGTTCCTCACGTCTCCGCGGATTGACAAGTAAAGGAGGTGGTGCTTACGCTTGAGCTACACCAAATTTTGGCGCCGTTGCCGGGGAGAGAGCTTCGAGGACGAGCGTTGTGATGGTAAGATCGTAGATTTGCGACGTTGGAAGGTAAAAAAACTGTCATTTCAGTTCATTTTCTGTTTTTTCCTCTTCATCTTCATCATCATCATCATCTCCACCTTCTTCCACCTTCTTCTTCATAGAAAATTCTTGTTTTTTAGTGCATTTTCACCATCTTCATACCATTTTTCATGCATTATTGTGTGGGAAGGAGTTAGGAGAAGCAAGGGAGAGCAAGCGCTGTGTTTTTTTTATGATTTTCTGCTCATACGGAGCTCGCCATAGCCGGTGCTCAGAAATTTGAATTTCCCGCCAAAAACGCGATTCTGTGATGAAAATCGCGATTCTGTGAAAATTCAAAATTTTTGAAAAATCACGATTTTCTGTTTTCCCGCATAAAAGTTGGCTGAAAAAATCACGATTCTGTGGTCATTCTCAGAATCGCGATTCTGTGATTGTGCTCAAAATCGCGATTTTCATATCAAAAGAAACACGATTTTCTAAAAACACGATTTTCAGCGGGCTCAAAATCGCGATTCTCACAAATCACGATTTTCAGCCAAAAACACGATTTTGTGAAAAAGGCGATTCTGTGAAAACACGAATTTTCGCTCAAAATCGCGATTTTCATAAACACGTTTTGTGCTCAACATCGCGATTTTCATGCCAAAAACACGATTTTGTGAAAAAGGCGATTCTGTGAAAACACGAATTTTCGCTCAAAATCGCGATTTTCATAAACACGATTTTGTGCTCAACATCGCGATTTTCATGCCAAAAACACGATTTTGTGAAAAAAACACGATTCTCTAAAACACGATTCTATGCTCAAAATCGCGATTTTCATGCCAAAAACACAATTTTGTGAAAAAAACATGATTCTCTAAAACACGATTCTGTGCTCAAAATCGCGATTTTCATAAACACGATTTTGTGCTCAACATCGCGATTTTCATGTCAAAAAACACGATTTTGTGATCAAAATCGCGATTTTCAGAAACACGATTTTGTGATCAAAATCGCGATTTTCAAAACACGATTTTGTGAAAACACGGTTTTATGAACACGATTCTCAAGGTACAAAATCGCGATTTTCTCTAAAAGGTCCTATTTGCCTGTTTTGACCCCCAGGAGCCTGATTTGACGTAACTTTTTCATCCAAAGTCCATTTTTTGAGCTCTATAGCTCGTTGGAAAGCTCGTTTCGAATCCTACACGATCTCAACTATTTTTTTCAAGAATAACGCATTGATTTTGAGATAGGATAATTTGAAGTTGACCCTCATGTGGGACTAGGGAACCAAGGGGACTCCAAAGAATTTTGAACCATACCAAGGGGAAAATTTGGACTCTTGACTAAAGCTTATGAACCTGAGATCTGGTAGACACTTAGGCAAGGATAAACAAAGCATTAGATCTTCTGAGGCCAGTATCAACCATACATCCAAGTCTTGGGCACAACAACTAAGTGGTCATCTTTTACTAAGTTCAGACACAAGTGATTCAGAAATGTCTTTTAGTATGGGAAAACCTACAGGTGGCTCAGGGACTGCCCATCTACAAACACTAGAAGGTCCCTATAAGACACAGTTGGAATATATTCGGACCAACCAATTAGGTGCTCGCATCTATGAGGATGGTCTGAGGCGATCAGTGGTCCAACTCAAAAATCCAGATCAATCCTTTGGACTTGAACACCCGGTGATCAAGTTCGAAGAGGGTTCATACATTGATAAGGAAGGAACCATGTACGTGGTCACCAACCTACCAGATAGGACTGATGAGTTTGGAAATGTCATTCCTGAGAATGAAATAGGAGACCTAGAACAAGGAAACGTAGGACAAGGACCCCAGACTCCTAGAGGTAAGTCAGTTTTGACCCGAGTGATCACTCCGGACTGGATCCCTCAAGACAACAAAAGCATAGAACTATTTTTGAATAGAGAAACAGAGGAAGCCTTTTGGAGGTTCAAGCCAGATCAACCTAGCCAATTGGGCATAGTTATCATCTATGAATTCAAAGATCCTGAGATACCAGGCAAAGTTGTCTACCTGGATAACACATCAGAGAAAATTTTCTTGGTAACAGAACATGATAGACATGCATATACTTGGAAGAATGAATTGATTTTCCCCCCATCAAGATCCAATGTTTCCCATGGCTTCCAAGGAGTAGGATCATCCCACGCTCATGAAGCCCAGAGAGAAAGAACTAGAGAGAGACCTGAGGTAAGTTTTGCACACACCGTGGGCAGGAATAGATCAGGATTTGGAAATGAAAGACCTGAAAGAGAGAGACATCAAGCACATAGGCAAAAAAGAGATGAACATGATTTTCCGTTGCCTAGACCCCGAGAGCACCCAAGAACCCTTAGACCCACTCAAGTGATCAAGGCAATGAAGAATTATTTTGACGGGTCAGGAGATCCTTATGATCATGTGGCCGAGTTCAAACAAGTGTTAAGAGCTGAACAGGTTGAGGATTTATTCACCCAATACGAGGCATTTGGTTTGACTCTTAAGGGCACTGCCTTGGCTTGGTTTCAACCATTGAGTAGTCGCAATTATCGCGATATAGGTCAACTGCTAGACGAATTCATTGTAGAATTTTCCAAGAGTGGTATCAGGCATAACACATCGTCCCTGATCCACAGTTTCAAGCAGACACCCCAAGAAACAGTGCGACTAGCAGGTAGAAGGTTCAGACAGTACCTAGAAAGATGCCCTACTCCAGAGTTACCCACACCAGCTAAACAAGTGGCTTTGTTCTTAGATGGCTTACTGAGCACAAAATTAAGATCATATGTGTACTTGAAAGAGCCTAGATCCATAGAAGAGTGCGTGCGGACGTGCATCGACATAGAAGATAACTTGGGTGAGGAGTTGGGATTGTCCAAACTCTACAAAGATTCGGATAGTTTTACTAGTCATACTTCAAAGATCTCCACAGAAATAGAAGAGATAGCTGAGCAAGTTGCCAAGAAGTTGGGAGTCCAAAATAAACAAACACAGAGAGTCACTCCAGTGAATCGGTGTTATACGTGTGGAGGCGACCACATGGCTAATGTATGCCCAATGCAAAACCAAAACATTAGAGAAAGGAATGCTCCATATTGCACTATTGAGAGAAAATACACAAACCACACGGCTCAAGATTGTCCCTACAATAGGCAGGCTGTTAGACAGAATTATCAGCAACCTTACCCACAAGGTAGGTATCAGAACCAATACCAACAGCCATATTATAGACCACAACAGCAATATCAGGTACCATATAGGCCACAACCTGTCTTGGGAAACCAACCACCAGCTCCAGCCAACGTGATTCCAGTCAAATATGCTGTGGGAGAGGAAAATCCAAATAGAGCATTGGTGCCCCTAACCCCATGGATACCAGATAATGATTCTCATGCTCATAGTTCAGACTACTCCCATGAAGGTAGTCCACATGCGTATTACACAGAGTCACCTGAACATAGTGAGATTTACTCGTATCAATATGAGGCGCCACCTATGGAGCAAAATTGGGAGCCAGAATACTCCAATGTCATGTACACAAATCCTAACCCTAGGCCCCAGTTGAGACAAATGAGACCACAAGCCCCTAGAGGATCTTGTTTCAGATGTCATGGTGACCATTTCATTCGTGACTGTCCCCACCCACCATCTCCGAGTCAAGGACAGGCTATCACAATATAGGCTTTTTGTCCTGATTGTGGCAAAGACCATCTCCCCAGAGATTGTCCAAGAAACCCCTCCAGTGCACCCAAGATTACACCCATTAATGTGGTAGGCTTAGTAGCAGATTCAAGTTCAAGTAGTAGCAATGTGGCTCCTATACAAGCTGTCACTAGAGCACAAGCCTTACAACAGGATAAACCAACAGAAAAATTAGAGTCGAGTGAATCAGGAGAGCCTAGTAAGAGGAAAACAAGAACATGGAAGGATACCAGAGAGAAGGTCAATCGCAAGTGGAATAAAAAGTTATCGGAACTAGAAGAAAGCTTAAAAGAAGCGAAAACAAAAATAGAAGACATTGCATCTCAAAGCCCCTCGCATGCCGAAACTCCATCCACTCCACCTCATCCCACCCCACCACCCATTGTAAATAGACCGCAACCAGGGTCTGTTCTTGCAGATCCAACCCCAGAAGGCTTGGACATGATGTTCAAAGCCTACGAGGCTCGACTTCAAGAAGGGCCTACAGCTGCAAATCTAGACAAGAGTTACCCTAGAGCGGATTTAGAGATTGAACGAATGAAAATGTGCATGAAAATGGTAGAACAAGCTCAAGCTATACTTGAGACTAGTCAAAAGTTCAATCAGACAAACTCTGTCAAACCAGATTTGCATTTCCAAGGGTTACTAGAAAGATTAGAGCAGTTGGTAAACAAACCACAAGTCTCTTTACCTCCACAGGCTCAACCAGTTATTGAAAGAGGAAGCTCACCACCAATGGGGGCTTATGTTCCTAATTCCACAGATGTTGGAATACCTCCTTCAATTCAACAGTACTCTCAAGAGTTCTTGCGGGAAATACAAGAAGAGAAATGGGCCAAGGAGAAGGGTAATTCCCCTCCTATTCCTGAGATTGATGATCTTCATGATCAATTTCCCCAAGACATTCCATCTATTTACGGAGATGAAGCAGAACAACAAGAAGACGAAAGGTTAGATTTTGAATCTAATACCTTAGAAGAACTGCCTCAATTTCCAGGCCCATGGGAATCGGAATCTCTCCAGATTAGAGCTCCCACAATACTAGTAAGAAATGAAGACTCAGTGGTTCCAAGGAACATGGATGTCGTGAAGAACACTAAGGTTCAGTGTCATCTCACTGTAGAAGAGCTGCTCAAAGCAAAACCTGAGCTTTGGAATCATGTGAAGGATCAGGTTCCAGAACTCGATTCCAACATGCCAAAAGCAGGCTCCAAGCAAAGGGTACCAGAGATACCTCTAGAAAAAATAGGGGACATGTGTGAGGGTGAAGAAGGTAATACTTATCTTCCAATCACCTACCAAGGTTACACAACCAAAGCAATCATAGATTCAGGTGCTGGTGTTGCTATTGCGACCACCTCCTTGTGGAAGCAATGGGGCAAGCCCACATTAAGACCAACTAGAATGAAGCTTCAAATGGCTGATGGTCATTTTGAAAGACCTCTAGGATTGCTAGAAGGGATCACTCTAACCACTTGTGGTGTAGAGTTTGAGCACACATTTGCTATATGTGACTTTGAGAAAAATAATGTCTATGAGATGATCCTAGGAAGACCCTTCCTACGACAATTGCAAATAGTACAGGATTGGGGAACTAACTCCTTGTACTTACAGCACTTAGGGGTCACCACCAAGGTCAATTTGAAGGATTACACCTTCAGAGATGTACCACCCCTACAGTGGAATTCTATCCACAAAGCGAAAGAAGATTCCATCTCTGTGCATTCTGAAAGTTCACCTGATCCATCATGGCTGCATGAAGATACTCATTTGTGGAGGTGCAAGGTCGCAAAGGAAGAGGAAAAACGTTTAAAGGCAAGAGAAGAAGGAACTTCGTTAGGAGATAGACCAGTTAGAGACCCAGCCTACACACCGATGATCTTTCCAGATGAGGAGTTTGAGCCTCATGGCTGGCCAGAAATCTTAGCCACCATGGAGATTGCTGTCAATGAGGAACAGTGGACACCTCATTGTGATGAGGAGGGTTATGATATCTCAGTGTTCATGTGTCAACCCTTGCTAGAAGAATGTGACCCTAGTGATGTCATAGAAGAAGAAGAGAATGACGATGATCTGGAGTCTATTGTGATGGATAGTTGCTTTAACTCAGAGCAACACTATCTAGAAGATATAGGAGTGTTCACCCAGAAAGAAGAAGAACCTCTCACAAGTATTAAAACGGTAAATTCAAAGGAGGGAAGTGAGAGCAGTCAAAAGAAAAAGAAAAGAAAAGCAGTGAAACAAGAAGAGGAGGAATCATTGTTTGAGGTACCAGAAAACTTCAAGAAATATGAAGTTGACGACCGCAAAATTTTGGTACGAATGCCTAAGAGAGAGGCCATCATAGGAGAATCATATGATAATAAAGAAAAGACCAAGAGGATTGTAGTGACCATTGAAGAGAACGAAGAGAGATGCACATATATAGGAGATGACCTAAGTGCAAGAGAAGAAATGGAGCTCATAGCTCTATTAAGGGAATATAGGGATGTGTTTGCATGGCACTATAGAGACTTGAAAGGGGTAGATCCAAGAATTTGCTCTCATACTATCCCCATGACTGCTGATGCTAAACCCACCAAACAGAAGCCCTACACATATAATGATACCTATGCAGCCAAAATAAAAGAAGAAATTGATAGGTTGATTGAAGCTGGATTCATCTATGAGATTGAGCATACCGAATGGGTGTCCCCCATTGTTGTGGTACCCAAGAAGAACGGGAAGTTGCGAGTGTGTATTAACCTTAAAAAAGTCAATGCCGCTACGATTAGAGATAGTTATCCACTTCCAATCACAGAACACCTATTGGAGCGTGTTGCAGGCAAGGAAGTTTATAGCTTCCTTGATGGATTTTCAGGATACAATCAAGTAGCCATTGCCCCAGAAGATCAACACAAAACAGCTTTTGCTACAGAGTGGGGAATCTTTGCATTTCGGGTGATGCCATTTGGGCTCACCAATGCACCTGCAACATTCCAAAGGCTCATGTGTCATGTCTTCAAAGAGTTCTTGCGAAAGAGCTTAGAAGTGTATGTGGATGATTTATGTGCTCATTCCCAAGAAAGAAGGGTTCACATCCCTGAGCTGAGACAAATCTTCAACAAGTGTAGAGAATATCGAGTGTGTCTGAACCCAGAAAAGTGTGTGTTTATGGTGCGTCAAGGTAAAATCTTAGGTCATATTGTTTCTAAGAATGGAATCTCAACAGATGAAGATAAGGTACGAGCCATAGCGGAGCTACCAAGGCCAAGGAATATTAAAGAGGTACAAGCCTTTATGGGCCATTGTGGATACTACCGCAGGTTTATCCACATGTACGCGATCATAGCTAGACCCCTTTATGCCTTGTTGTCTAATTTTGAGTGGAACGACGAATGCAAGAATTCTTTCAACGAACTGAAAAAACGTTTGTGCACGGCACCAATACTCACCACTCCTGATTGGAATAAACCATTCCATGTCCATGTGGATGCATCCAATCATGCCATAGGATGTGTGCTAGCACAACCCACAAGTGAAGGAAACTTAGATTTGCCCATAGCATATGCTAGTAGACAGCTCACTGCAGCTGAACGGAACTATACCACAACTGAGCGAGAGGGCTTAGGCATGGTATACGTTGTGAAGAAGTTTGGACACTATTTATTGGCCAACAAGTTCAAGTTTTTCACTGATCATCAAGCTTTGTTATATTTGGTCAATAAACCTTGCAATACTGGACGCTTAGTAAGATGGTTCCTCTTACTAATGGAATATGACTTTGAAGTTGTTGTCAGGAAAGGTAGAACCCACCTTCGGGCAGATCACCTTTCTCGCATCACTTCAGGAGAGTCACCGCAAGGAGTGTCTGACGAATTACCCGATGCTTATCTGTTCAATTTAAAAGTTGTTCCTAAATGGGCAAATAAGTTGGTACCAGTCCTAACCTTTGGCCCTACAAATAAGAATGTGAAAACATCACAAGAAGAAATTGTAAAATCACAAAAATATCACATATTAGCAGGAAGCATGTACAAACAAGATACTGAGGGTGTATTAGCTTGTTGTGTGGAGGATGATGAACATAGTAGTTGGTTGCAACAAGCCCATGAAGGAATGCTAGGAAATCACTATTCTAAACAACGAACATTGCAGAATCTAAAGCGTTTAGGAGTGTATTGGCCTAGCATGGACAAAGAAATACATGAGTGGATTAAAAATTGTCCAAGGTGCAGAGAGAGACCCCCAGTGGAGCATGCGACCCTTTATCAAGTGTCATTAATTCCAGATTGGAGTACTCCATTGGTAGAGTTTATGAGATCGGGAAGATTACCCAAAGAGGCTAGTCTAGCAAGAAGACGAAGCATGGAGCAAGAGGCTCAAGGCTATGCCTTAGTAGGGGACAACCTATACCGAAGAGGCAAAGATGGTTACTTAAGACTATGCGTTCATGAATCAGACTATTTAAAGGTCTTAGAGACGGCACACAGCGGTGTTGCAGGTGGACATTTTGGTCCTGACCGAGTGATCAAGACCATTCTATTCTCAGGACTTTGGTGGCCCACTCTTCATATGGACGCACATACCTATGTGAAGAAATGTGACACATGCCAACGTGCACAATATCCAGTGAGAAAAGACGAGATGCCCTTGAGGCCAATGATGGGAGGACATGCATTTTCGAAGTGGGGCATAGACTTCATAGGTCCTATTAACCCCCCAGCTAGAAACTCCCATGCAGAGTACATCATTGTAGCCACAGATTACCTTACAAAGTGGGTAGAAGTCAAAGCCACAACAAAGAATGATGCTCAGACTACGGCTAAGTTCTTATTCGAGAATGTGTTCACGAGATATGGACTACCAATAGAGTTGGTGAGTGATAGAGGCACACACTTCTTGAATGAAGTCATTGAAAATCTTCTCCAAGAATTCTTGGTGATACATAAGAAATCTGCCCCCTATCACCCACAAGCCAACGGACAAGCCGAGAGTACCAATAAGATCCTCTGTAACGTATTGACAAAACTGGTAAATAATAAACGCTCTGATTGGGACAAACAACTTCATCATGCTATTTGGGCTTATCGAGTTGCCTACAAAACGGTACTCAACGCCACCCCATTTCAGATGGTCTTCGGACAGAACGCTGTGCTACCATTAGATTTCTTAATCCCTGCCTTAAAAGTAGCACAAGAGTATGAGTGGAATGGGCATGAATTGTCCTCTAGGATCTTTGATCTCGAACGCTTGGGTGAGACGAGGCTATGAGCGGCAGCAGGCATCTACGCTGCAAAGAAGAGGCAAAAGGCTTACTTTGATGCACACATCAAGGATAAGGGATTGAAAGAGGGAGATCTAGTGTTGGTATACACACTAAAACAACATGCCCGTAAGTTGGAAAAAAGAGGATACGGACCCATGATCATTAATAGAATTTCCACTAGTGGTGCAGTTCAGTTGGCCACTCTAGAAGGAGATATCTTGCCAAACTATATTAGTGGCTGTAGAGTCAAGCTATATCAAGAACCTCTTACTGAGGATATGCTAATGAGACTCAACACTGCTAAGAAGCGAAAAGATGAAGAGTTAAGAGTGAGAGAAGAAGCACAGGTAGAGGCCAGAGAGCGTATTAGGCGAAATAAGTTAAGGCGATTAGGCCTAGAAGTCAACTCAAAAGCCCCAAAATATCACATGGATATGTGTCAAAAGTCAGGCATAGCGACTTCTCAGGTCATTGACCAAAGACCCTTTGTGACCATAGAGATAGGACAAGGGAAGGGTGAAAGGACGGTGAAAGCATTGATTGACTCAGGTGCAGCAAGTAGTGCAGTTAGACTTTCCTACTGTCAAGACTTGGGGTTGAACATCAATCCCATAGAAGCTTATCTCATAGGATTGGGAGGTGTGGAAACCCCTTGTTTGGGCGAGGTGGAACTTCCCATCTACCTTCAAGATGTTCCAATGAGAGTCAAAGCGCTAGTATGTCAAGATGAGAACCTTACAGAACCACTTGTCTTGGGTCAAGATTGGATCTATGACCATGCAGTTAACTTAAACCTAAGAAGTCAAATTCTTCAAGTTTGGGTACATGAACAATGCATTACAATAGAATTAGAGAACTGCATGCTCCTAAATCATGGCACCACACACTCTCTTAGTTCCTCCAAGACTAATCATATGAAAGAAGATGTTGTATGTGTCAAAAGCTCTATGATGCAGAAGGATTCAATCGTGGAAGACCAGGTTCGAAGGCGGGTGGATCTTTCTTCTTCTCCAAAGAATCAAGTAGCCACAGTAGTGAGCCCACCACACAAGCAAACACAACCGTTCACGACAACTGCTACATCAAATAGAAAGACACCATTCGATAAAAAAGCAGTTCCGGGCATGAAGCAGATCTGGGTACGCAAAGGAGAGCAACCACCAGCCTTGCCCCCACAAATCCCATCCAGGCAAGCCAACCAAGTCAGAAGACGAAGAAAGCAGCTCGGACAAGCTCAATCACAAGGTATCCAACAAGTTTGGGTGCCTAAGAAGTTAGCTGCAGCTCAACAAGGGCAATTACAAATGTGGGTACCTAAGAAGCTCTTACATCCACAACAACCTATGTTCTCCCACATGCGAAAGGTCTCAACCGAGAAGCCAAAAAGAGAAGAGGGTAAGAACCACGTACAGAGACCGAAAGAAGATCAAATCAGCTCTTCAAGAATAGTAGGAAGACGTGCAAAAAGGATATGGGTTTGGAAGCCAAAAGTACAAGCAGCCTCCATCGAACCAAAGCACCAACCACACTGGATACCACAATTCAGAACGCATCCGAAGAGGAAGGCGCCTGAAGTGATCTCTACAGTGCCAAATACTGTTCTAAAATGGACTCCAATAAGGAGGATTACATCAATTCGAGACTCAATGGATACCTCCACCAAGGTCGGCATCAACCTCCGCAAATAACATCGAAAGCCTCGAACGAGCAACAACCATGTGCTCCTTGCACAACCCTGTCTTTTGCACCATTCAGGTCATGCATTTCCAAAGTATGCATTAATATAGGGCCACATTACACGGCCGTGCATAGACACACTTGAGAATCCCATGCACAAGAGCACAGTGACATATGTCAAACATTTCTATTGATACTAACTTTTGTGTTCTTGTTTGGTGATATCCTTTTCCTCAAAAAAAAAAAAAAAAAGTGGGAGAGAGCTTGTTCCCAGGTTTGGCTTATGAAACATGAATGAGTCATGCTTAGTTGAAGGTGGAACTCTTGATTACTAGGCATTTATCAATTTGGATAGAAGTGTGTCTCGGCCAGTAGTGAGATTATTGCTGCCTTATCTGGTAGATGACAAGCACTTGGCATGAACATGGCATCTACAACTATGATTTTCTCTTACCATGATAGGAATGAAGAGCTTGAAGGTTTGCAACTTGAGTGATGCTTAACTACTTCATGTACCAGAGCATCCAAGGAGATATCTGCACAAGGTAGTTCTGGCGGAGAAGACTCCTGCATATGGTGAGCTAAAGAGAATATGTGAAACTCAGCTTGGTGTAGTTACCCGATGTTGCTTGCCAAGGAATACAAAGCAATTCAATTCTCAGTATTTCCTGAACCAGTATGGAACAGTAGCACTGGTGAATGGTCTATGTCAACCAGCATGGTAATCTCTTAGAAACCGGCACGTGTCCAATATTCCTCTGAGTGTCAATATAGGGAAGTGAACGTGCATGAGCCCAAGCTCAGAAATGCACATTGTTAGTGACAAATGTTGCTTTGAAAAGAGGAGAGGGGATCCACCACTCAAAAGATCTCATCAGTGGACAATCAACATGGACATTCATCAACAAGGTTCCATCCCAAAGGCCGAGTGTACAACACGAAGAGACAAACATCCATCAACCTTCCCCATGGTAAGTATCTTTACTCTGGAAACACCATAACCATGATAGTTTAGGAAACCTCTTCGTCAGCATACCCTTGAGCACTTAGCTCAAGACCCGCAATTTTTGCACCATACTTCTTCCAATGCATTTTCCAAGTAAGCATGCGTAGGGCTACATTACAAGGCCGTGCACAAGGCACATTCTTTGTTCAACCCAGGCACGAACACACTTACCCATCATTCATTATGGGTTATGAGTAGTTGGCATGACTGCTCTCAACATCATCTTTGGAAGAGCTAGCGGACGTCACGGGAACAACATCCATATCTCGGAAGCAAATTGAAGCCAGTAGTTGCTCCAAATCACTCTTGACAACCTCTTTTGAGCAACTTGCAGTTTTGAAAGCTCACAACGACACATTCTTGCTGGAATCCAAGGAACCAGCTCATACAAACGGATGGACACCACCTCTCAAAGCACTACATAGAACAGCCCTTCCAACAAGGGTCTGTCAGGGACGACAGACTCGAGAGGGGGGGGAGTGTTGAAGCTCAAAGTCAAGGACAAAGCATGGAAGCACATCAAAAGGTGGACACACAAGGAAAGGGAGCAAGTAGGGAGCTCCAAGAAGTGTATGTCAAATTTTCAGAAGAATCCCCTACAAAAATAGTGATTTCCATCACTAAAAACCATTGTAAATACCATTATCTATTTTTAGTAACTCCATTTTGTTCAAGCCGAGGAGGCCTTGAGCTTGAGGAGTATTAGAAGTACCATCGTACCAATTTTCATAATTTTTAGACCTCGTTTGAGCCCTCAAATAAGCCCTGGAACCTAATTTTTAACTAGGCCGGACACTAGGTTTGGACAGGGCCAAAACTAGTCAAAAAACTATAAAAAGAGCTAGAGAGCTCATTTTTGGGGTTAGCTTGTTAGAGAATAGAACTTTTGTAAGAGAACTCTTTTGCACTCTAAGCTTTCCATTGTTCCTCTCTTTGATCTTACTTTGTGCGCGTGTGTGTGTATGTGTGTGCATGTTTGTGTGCTTTCACTCACGCACTTGTGCCTTCACTTGCTCGTGGTCATCATACCGGTCCTCACGTCTCCGCGGATTGACAAGTAAAGGAGGTGGTGCTTACGCTTGAGCTACAGTGTTGCATGTGGTACTTTGAGAGGTAGTGTCCATCATGTATCAACAAGAGAAGTTTGTCTTCCAAATGTAGTAGGCTGGGTTTTCTTGCTCTTCATTTTGTCACTGCTATCCTTTGCAATTTTTACTCCCTTTGTATGTACTTCTTCCTTGGATTCTAGCATGATGGTGTATTTGTGAACTTTAAAAGACTGTCAATGTTGATTTTGACCAGCAGTAGGCTATGAATGGCTTCATTAGTATTGATGTTGTAACCATGATGTCCTCTAGATCTTTCAAGCATGGGTGTCACAGTTATCATTCCAAGTACTCATAACCCATGATGGGTAAGTGTGTTAGTGCATGGTGTCACTCTAGCACAATGGTGAGTACCAACATGAGGAGATCCACCTCATAAATGTACTCAATCCGTGGAGATGTGAGAACTAGTATGATGTCCATGAGCAAGTGAAGGCACAAGTGCGTGAGTAAGAAGCACACTAGCATGCACACACATACACACACATGCACACACAAGGCAAGAAAAAAGAGCGGAACAATGGAGTGCTTTCAATTATCAAATATCTCTTTTACAAAAGCTTTAAGCTCTAACAAGCCAACCTCAAAAATGAGCTCTCTAACTCTTTTTACAGTTTTTACTAGGATTGGCCGTGTCCATACCTAGTGTCCAACCTAGTTAAAAATTCATTTCTAGGGCTGATTTGAGAGCTCAAATGGAGTCTAAAAATATGAAAACTGATACACATGTATTTCTAATACTCATCAAGTTGGAGGACTCCTCAGCTTGTAAAAAATCAGCTTGGAACTATCAAAAATGGTATTTACAATATTGGTGTAGTGATAAAAATCACTTTGGGTTGAAAATAATTTATAAAAAATGATCAAGCCTATTCTTTGCCAGATCTACATATTTTTTACATCTCCTTGCTCCTTTTAGCTCCTTTTTTTAACCTTCTTGTCTATTGGCACTTCTAACGCTCCCCCCTCTCTAGTGTCTGTCACCCCTGATAGACCTCTATTCTAGAGGATGATCGATGTAATATTGGAGGACATCGGTAGCCAACCCACATTCATGGAGCCTTAATCCTTTTGCAGGATCAAATCTCATTGCATCCTAATTGATGGCACTGGAGATATTTGGTTGTGGCATCATGTAATACTCTCAATACGTGGCCTGCTCACATGCAAATAAGTGAAGTAGGTGAGCTGATTTAGGCATGAATACCTCAGAGTGGTACTCCCAAAACCCTATCGTGAACATATCTTTGAAGGTTTGTTTGTAAGAGGGTGGGAGGTATTTAATGCAGGTGTTCCAAGCATAGGCTACTCTAATACTTGGGGTCATGCTCATGTCATACACCAGATCATAATTTTCATTGCTAAAGCCCAAGAGAGAAACCTACAGTGCTTGTGTATTGCAAAAAGTTTTGAAGATAATCTGCATCATATCGAGAATCTTCAACATCATCTACACCATGACATTTGGCCTTGGTTTCAACTAAGGGATCTAGTGGCATACGGTCGTCATCATATAAGCAATGGAAGGTGGTCCCTAGAGTGGCACGATGTATGGATAGTTGCACCAATCTCTGCATGGTGCATTATTCTGTACTTTGATTGCAAAGGCTTTCCATGACTTGTGCCTTGGAACTGTTCCAT